>DWJZ01000178.1:0-39742 GCA_018249125.1 Asbolis capucinus
CAGCAACAACAGCAACAACAGCAGCAGCAACAACAGCAGCAGCATCAACAGCAGCAACAGCAACAACAGCACCAGTCGCAGCAACAACAACAGCAGACCCAGCAGCACCAACAACAGCAGCAACAGCAACATCCAAAACCTGAAATCCAACAATTGTCACAACAACAAGACATACAGCAAAAGTTTGTTCAAGTAAGTGTTAAATACAACAAATATGAATTTTTATGAAATACAAAATCTGAATATGTAATACTGTCAATAAAGCCAGCAACAAGTAAATCATATTGGAAACCAATATGAAACCAACCCAATTGGATGATATTAGCTAGAACTATTTCAGAAATTAATAGATACTCTGTCTATAAAAATTATATTCCTGTATCTATTTTAGTAAGGTCTTTGTTTTTGTTGCAATATAATAACAGCATTATCTAGCAACACAGCATAGATAAATTACCTTTAATGTGATGATAATAGCATATAATATCTGTCTATATAGGTAGTCAACAATCAGCCGGTTCACACACAGCAGTTCAACGTACCTGGCATAGGAGAAATAAACTTAAGTTTCTTGGCGTCACCCCAGAGCAACGTTAACTTACTCTTTGACAAGAATCAGAAGGCTGGCTTGAACACGGAGATCAAGTCCCAACAAGTAAGTTTAAGACAAATAATTGCATTTTGCAAAGCAGTGATTACCTATTGGATACCAGTGATAGCCAAATGGTTTGAAAATTGACCTCTTAAACAATAGTTAAAAAAATTGGTCTTGGGTTCAAAATCTGTATCAAGATCATAATAAAATGTTGATAGTATCAACATATGAGCCAGTAATATTTTTATCACTTAGTGGCTCTTATAAGAAGTATGCAGTACAGAGATTCAGAGGCACCTGTAAATTTCCCCTCTTAGCATTGAGTTAATGCTATATTTACTACTACTAATCTGTTTCGTTAATTATTTTAAGTAACCATTAACAACTGCTTTCTATTTGTTATAGCAAATTGTGGATAATCAGAACCCAGTAGTACAGCAACAGATGAGCATGTCGCAGCACGAGCCCACACCACAACACCACCAGACCGTCACTGTGGTCTCATCAATGCCCAGCAGCTTGACTCAACATCAGGTATGATTTACTCTGAAACTTTAATGTCCTTTCGAAACTTCACACGAAGTATTTGTATGTTACATGGTTATTGTAGCCTATCCACGAAGATAACACTAAAGGCATGGCTGATGTGTTGGTGGTCAGGAAAGGGAACAAGCACTGACCCAAAACACAACTAGCATAGGGAGACATATGTTCACTTTTGACCCATTTCAA
This sequence comes from Asbolis capucinus, assembly GCA_018249125.1. Taxonomy (NCBI): domain Eukaryota; kingdom Metazoa; phylum Arthropoda; class Insecta; order Lepidoptera; family Hesperiidae; genus Asbolis; species Asbolis capucinus. The sequence goes on from DWJZ01000178.1 coordinate 1,328, forward strand.
GTTCATTATAAGAACAGATCTTTTCTCATAATTGAAGCTTTAAGCATGGGGGCACCCAGGCTGTTCAATGCAAGTTGATAGAAAGTCTAAACACATTAATTTGAACTTCAACCTATCAAAGGTTGGAGTACTGAGTATGGATCTCTCCTCATGATGCCTAGAGCATACTACACAACTCTGCTCCCAGTGTTTATTAGTGGACAGTTTAGTACTCAAAACAAGTGTCAGTAGTCTTTATGTTGCCTGAAAAGCTTCCAACATAGCTTAATGACTGCTATCTAACTATAATTCAGGTTGGTTTATCTAGTGGTTTGTGAAACTGACTGTTACACACTGCTACACAAGGTTGTGGGTTTGATTCCCGCCAAGGTCAAACTTTTCTGTGATGAGCAGGAATGTTTGTTCTATGTGTCTGGGTGTAAATATCTGTATAAATACATATGTATTTAAAAATAAATATATGTTCACATAAGTTTTGCATCACTTTAGTACAAGCTAATGCTTAGTTTGGGATCAGATTTGTTCTGAGATATTTATTTATAACAACAGGAACCAGCCCATCAAATGCTCATGTAATTTTTGAAATGTTGCTTAAATTTGCTAACTTGCGTCCCCCATATGCTGGAGGAATATGAGGACTATGTTATTATAAATTATTAATATGCAAGTAGTGATACTGTGACAGTTTTATAATTAATTTCACAAACGTGGATCATAGTAGATCAAGCATTTGTGTACGTACTTTGCTGGCTGACAAGCGGATAATGTGACTGCTTATGACTTCATTTCAATTAGTCCGCTATAAACCGCAATCGGTAAATTCAATGACATGTCTGCTTAAAAAAGGCTATTTCTTCAGTATTGAGCTGTCGAAATTCTACAAATATTATTAACCAATATAGTGAACACATTTTCTTTCACCAGTAAGTAACTTTTCTTTTAAATTGTGTGTAGTGTATTTCTAAATTAAACATTTTAGATTTGTTGACATTTTATTATGAAATCTTCTTCCTGATTGTGTATAGGATGCTTCAAAATACTTTGCTGAATGAGGTGACAAAATTATGCAGCTTCCTTATTTAATACCCGCAATGAAAATAAAACGACAGGTATTCTCACATTGCCTCTTGGTACCGGTTGAGTTATCATCTCTCGTCAATTTTCGCTACTAGTGTTGTACACCATTCACAATTCGATCGATTCTCGATCCTAATTAGTATGAAAACGCGATATTATGAGGTCATTTTGTGAACCGCACTTTTATCATAATATTATAATAGATATTGTTTAATATAACACTCGTTTAACAGATTTCCAAGTGACTCCAACATTAAATGGATGTGGATTAAAGCAACAGGAAAAAAGATTGATTGCCACATTGAACTTGTTCTGGTAATTTTAATTAATGTCTCGCAGCAATTGCCTTTTAATGAACCCAGGTGTTAAATTTATATAAAAAATCCACTCCCACCACCATCTTGTAAAAAGTGGTGTAGATGGTTTTTATTATTTATCTGTTAACTATTGTTCCAATTTCAGCAATCTCCTATAGAAAATCAAACCCGAACGAAAATATTATTGAGGTTCTTTTTCATTAGCTTTAAAAGCATATAAAACTTACAAGGCTGAAAAGACAAAGAAAAAACAAATTTCTTTAATTCCTGGGACAATAGATTGACAAGCAACAAACAAAGACCAGATCAATGAGACTAACTTTTAAATTTATTTAGTAATTTTCAATGTATTTATATTGTTGGTTTTATTAAATTTCTAAGCTTTATCAATTTTTGTAAAAATTGTATTTCAGATATCATGTAGTGTATGTATATGCTTCAATAGTCTACACATAAATGTGCTACTTGGAATTGTCAAAATTGAATATATCAAATGAATATTGCAGATAAATTTCTGCATAAGGAATAATTATTATTATTACCTTATGGATATATTAATAAAAACAGGGTCATATATGTAGTTTCTTTTTATTTAAAAGATAAAGTACAAAAATAATAACACTGTCTCGCTATGCATTTTCTGTTTTAATTTTCTTAATTCTAAATCTTGTCTTTAGGAAATGTTGTGAAGCAGGAGAACAATGCTGTCCTTGGTCAGCGCTTTCGTCCTAATCTGAAAGTAATTAATTATTATTCATTATTCATTGCGGCGCGAACGACAAAGGAAGAAACCTTTTGTTATAGTATTTACCAAACATGATAAAATTGACCATACAGTGAAATTGACAATAAAATCGGTATGTCCTAAATGATACTTAATAGATCAGCCATCTTCTGTTTAATACGTAAATTATTATTGTTAATATTATTATCAATAAGTTATCGCCGCTACGAGGAGCTTTCAAACGAATCAAATAAGACAAAATTGTGAAAGTTCAAAACAAGAGCGTCACATGTCAACAAATGTCAATGTGCGTTTTGTTGCTTCTTGTCCATAATTATTTGATCATGATATAAATGTTTTTATGAATAATGTTGTATGTTTCACATAAGATAATATACTTTAACGTAGTATGAGTTTTAATTTATACTTATATTAAAAATAATATTTTTCATAATATCATTCATCAAACTTTTACGGCCATTTTGATAAGATGCAAAAATAAAACGCTTCGGATTCAATTACAATTAAATTAACCAAAGATATCCAACTTAGACGTGTATAATTAAAGGTACCTCTTGTATACTATTGTTATCGAAAGAGTGGTGAGAACGGTCGTTATAGAACCCTGACTGCCTAATGGAATAAAATATTATGCCTGTTTGACTTGCGCATTTTGACCGTCTTGCCGCATAATTCCCGAATATTCCTTCAAGGTTGGAATATTAACCATCGTCTGATATTTTTTGTGATGCCTTGAACATCATAGATACAGTAAGATTTGCAAAATGATATGTTAATATGAGGTTCTTCGGGATTTATCTAGAAAATATTGGAGGTTACGGAACACGTGGTGGTGGCCTCGAGTCATTGGAATTGTAAAATGTGTTAAGCGGGGATTATATGATTGTTTATTTCAGGTGCAACAACAGGGGACGGCGGGCGGTATTCAGCAACAGACTGGCAGCGGCCTCACCACCATGCCGTCATTGCAAACCTTGCCGCCGAACACGCAACACCCTCCTCAAATCAGGTGAGCAAATAACCTATACCATAGGGCGCTACTATAGGTTCGGAAAACTTCTATGATATTTTTTATTAAAAATATTTTTATTTTATTTTTATCCCAGTCTATCTATATGGATAGTTATATTATCAAATTATTTTAACGTTCATTTTTGCGTTTATTTTTAGTGTTATATTTATTATTGTAATGCAATTATTCTTATTCGTTATTTAAACTCAACTTCGTAAGCTTTTTATAATCAATATAAGCTAATTACATTTCGATTATATTGATTTATTTATCGTATTGGGGTGGCTTATAATACTAGTCATATTTGTATCTGCCTGGCAAGCTACCATCCTCTGGCTTGAGGCAGCCAAATTACTCTGTTAGCAAGTTAGCCTTGAGGCTTGTTTTTATTGATGATGTTTGTTGTTCATTCTTGGCCGATTAAATAACAATAACTGACTCATTGAATAATTTCTGTTTAACATTTTTTTACATTTAAAAAAATCTGTAGGTTGTTTTTCTATCATGAAAAGGGTATGAATCTATGATCTTTTTTCTTTATGTCATCTAGATATTGTAATCCAATGGGTTCCCAGCATGCTTGAGAAACTAATCATTTATGATCATAGGCTTCCCTACTATTGGGCGCTTTGGGACAGACGTGGGGAACCATTTACAACCATGTGGCTCGTTTACGAGCCATTCTTGTAAAAAAAACATTTTAAGATTACATTCACAGCTCTAAGAAGCAGTGCCAATCGCAGTTGTAAGAAGGGAAACACATTCCTATTATCCAAATTAAGTGTGCAGTCATACCGAGAGTAATATAACATATTATCAATATGTTATATCTTTTGTTTTTCATAATAAAGTTGATTTGATTTCATTTAAACCTTTCAACTGACTTAAAAAAAGAAGTAATTCTTCATTAGACTATATTTTTTTTATTTTTTAAAACAAAAATATTTTCTTTATTACGAGTAAGTGTGGTTGAGTGACATCTGAGTAGTTTTTCCCGAAAAGAGTATTTATTTGGATACCTGTAAGTTCATAATATTCTCATTTTTACCGACCTAGAAAAAGGAGGAGGTACTTAGTTTGTGTATATTTTTTTATTTTATATATTTTACCCCAGAACATTTTATTAAGTGGACCAATTTGAACTTATCGCATACTTTCATTTAATTTTGAACGACATTTGAAGGGCAGGTTTTAGTTATCCTTAATAATTGCGTATGGCTGCGATTACTTTCACATTGATATGTTACCTCAGAACTTTTGTATGAGTGGACCGATTTTGATAATTCCTTTTTTGGTTGTAAGCTGGTGCTAGTCATGTGATTCCACTTTATTTTGAGTGACATCTGACTGTTGCTTTTTGAGTTATCTTTAATTATGCGTATTTATTTGGTTACGACTACGTTGACAATGATCGCTTCATTATATAAGTTGTCAGAGGGCATTTGAAGTCAGTTTTTTTTTTATGTTAAAAGAGATATTTCTTGTCGCTTAATATTATAAAATGTTACATCTTCATTCGCTTTTCTCAATTACTTCAACAGACATTGTGATAGTGAAGTTATATATATGTATAATAGAAAAAAGTAATTAACTAATAAATGTAAAAAACTAATACTATGACTTTTTAACCCCAGTAAGGCATATATCCTACTAATATTATAAATGCGAATGTTTGTATGTTTGTTTGTTACTCTTTCACACAAAAACTGCCGAACCGATTTTCATGAAATTTGACACACACATAGAGGGTAACTTGGATTAACATATAGCAGGATCGAAATTTACGCGGGAATAACTTCTACGCGTATGGGTATAGCTTCTAAACAAACATAATAATATAAAACTGAGAAGTCTGTCTACCCGATAATCCCGCGGGATCAAATCCTTACTGGGATTAAATCCTGCGCGTACGAAGTAGTGGGTTCTGTACTACGAACTGAATAGTTTTCTCTATGGAACATGGGACCAAAATGGAACGAAGAATCCTCCTGACTAATCTCCCTTTCCCTCTGTGTAGTGCATAGTATATTGTGTTCCTGAGTTTAGTCCATAAAATAAAACCAATAAAAGAATCACATCCTATTCATATTAAAAATGCGAAAGTTTGTGAGGATGTATGGATGTTTGTTACTCCTTCATGCAAATTTGGTAAAAGGGTAGATTATACTCTGGAATATCACATAGAATAGTTTTTATCAACATACCACGCGGGTGGGGGCCCCAGCTAAGAAATATCTCTTTAATTCATTTTATTTTTATTATTGGATCATGTCTCATGTGAGAATTATAGGTTAGCCTTTTATGGTTTACAAGATAAGCAAAAAATTATACATTTTTGTATGGGGACCCCTTTTTTGTTTTCCAGCATAATAAATTTTGACTTATGACATCAAGTCTGACAGATAGATTTATTTGGCGTGTATCCTATAAATAATCAATTTGGTTTGTAAATATTTATTACCATCCTAGAATTTTTTTAGTTTTTGTGTGACCTGAAATATTTAAATATTGTATGTACATTTGAAAATCAGATTGGCTAAACGGTGTCAACTATTATTATTTGTAACTTACCTAACTATATTTCTTTACTTGATGAGAATGATTTACAAACATAATTGCTCCCTTGGATAATATGAGGGTGTGTTCTTTTTGGGTGTGAATTAAAAAAAAATCTTTCTTACTTCACATACTTATATTCACGTTATTTTGCAATTTGGTTGTAGTATATTCTGTGTATATGTTGGGATGTAGATGTAGTTATTAAGATTGTTGTTAGTTTATCAGCAGTACGTTGTTTGTTCACATCCATAAATTGCTATATTTCATATTCTGTGTTATATTTATTACTCGAAGTGACGTAACATTAGGGTGGGATATCGAAAGGTGGCTTATTTTGTCCACTTTTATTTTACGATTTCTTTGTTTATTTCTATAAGCCTTCAAATCTTTTTTTACCACTTTAATGCCGACGATCTTCTAACCTCAGTCTGCAAAATGTATCTACAATAAATGCAATCAACGCATATTCAGCTTATGCACCGAACTAAAAGTTATCGCTTTAATATAAATATCGACAAAACCTAAGTTATTATCATTCTTAGCAACAGACTTAATGCCAAAATCTTGATACGTATTTCTGGTGTTCCCGCAGTGCGGACTGGGGCCACGGTCGCGTGCAAGTGATCCAGCAACCGATCCAGAACAACACGTACCTCCAGCAGCTGTATAACGCGCAGGGACCGCTTCTTATGCCGGGGAACATTGCCTTGCATCCCGGCATCAATTCGCAGCAAATACAAGTTAGTTGATAATTAGAAGAAGTATATTGGGGAAGAAAGTTCCTCGAATGGAAATCACGTCCCGAAAAAAGGTGCACAGGGCGTCTTCCGATCAAGTAGACTGATGATTTGAAGATCGTAGCAGGCATGGATTCAAAATGCTTAGGACCAGTCAAAGTTAGAAGAGGCCTATGTCCAGCAGTGGACGCTCAAAGGCTGATGGATGGAGAAGTATTTTTAACAGTTTTTACCAGATTGGAACATGGCCGGTATATCTTGCAAAGATTAAAGATCTATCGGTTTGATCCTAGCTAGTGTGATATATTCAGGAATATGTTTTGAAATCATTTATGAATGATATATTTTTTTCTTAACTACTTGTAATTAGACTAATCAACTAAGCATTTCATTGGCAGAGCGCAAAAGATGATTTAGTAATTATCTATAATTATTTAGGTTATAGCAGCAGGTAAGCCGTTCCAAGGAAACCAACTCGCTCCACATATGCTGACGCAGGGGAAACAAGTATTACAGGGGCAGGCTGGTAAGTGTCCAATGAAATACAATATTTTCGGTTAAAAACATATTGAAAACAATTCAATGAATTTCAATACCAAACCACAAAATCAATTAAACAAATTGTTTAGTGTGACGCATCATTATTATTGAGTCTTTACACCTAAAAAGGATAATGACGATGCGTCAACTGACGGAATTACGGACAGTCATAAATACAATTGTAAGTTAGAGAGTACATTTTAATTTATATTTAGCCCACACACCAGTATTAAAAATTTCACTCATCCTACCATTTTTTAAACACCATATACGCTTTTCACTTCCTTTCATTCAGTCAACGCACTTCTTGCTATACTTGAATTTTATAAACAAAAGACATGCTCACACTCGCTGTGATTGTGCTATCTCTCATAAAACTTTTTATCCATGCCTAAAATGGAAATAAGAACTTCTACACTATTGAGGTTTATAGTAAATTTTGCAGGTCTCTCGTACCCGGAACAAGGTTTACAAAGTTTTACAAATGAATAATTTTTATCTTTATTTTGATTGGTTGATAATGTGTATGTTCATTATTAATGTGTTTTTATTTTAACACCAGACTTTAATTTCTTTTCGTTTTATGTAATGTGAAGTATAAATTTGTTAATTGGCAATAAAATTCGGATTTCTTTGAAGCTTTTTCCGGAGGCATCCATTAGCAGCATTAGTTTGGAACTGAACGTCGCTTGTTAAAGTTATAATTTATTACTTGTCCATGCAACATTTTCTTTTTTATTTTAGCTTTTCACGCAATTAGGCATTTCACATGCAATAAATAAGTTTATATATGATAAGCACAATATGACATATACATTAATAACTTAGAAATTCAAAGTTAATAAGATTTGGAAGACAACAGTTTAAATTAAAATTGATAGCGCATACTACCGACAATATACCTTTTCATCAAAAGCAGTCACTGATTTTATACTTATTCTCGAAGTCTAGTCTCTTTTCTAGCAATTAGAAAATAACGACCCTTTTACAGAACACAAATTTTGAAAGGCACGAAAGGCACGTCACATATCACCAACACATTTCCCAAGAATCACATCATGTTTTAATTGTATTAAAACAAGTCAATATTAAATTGCGTCAAAGCCAAACCTGCTATTAGTACGCTTTGTTTTCGTCGCAGTTTCTCAAGGGTTTTTTCGATTGTGCCTGCTGAGTACGGCTTGCGCAGTATATATTTAGTTGATAGTCTTGTAGCTAGTGTAGTGTGTACTATACATTACATGTACAGATACTACAAACGTTTTGAGTGTTCTGTTTGTGTACATAGCTCCATTCCCCGGGTACACCACTATCCCCGCGATCCCCACGACGCAGAACCAGACCTTCGTGTTCAGTCCGTTGGGTGTGATCAACTCGCAGCCGAACATCCTGCCGGCCCATTCCCAGTCCACCGTATCCGGTATCGGTCAGCAGCAGAAGCCCCAAGAAATGCATAAGGTAATTTTAACACGTTTAGACACGTCATGAGAAGCGATTGAACGTAATCTATGTACAATTATACTGTCGTTATTATTGTTAGTCTCTCCTAGGTCTAAAATAGCTTTTATTTTCAATGTCAGGTGATAAGTGGTGGGAAGGTGTCAGGGGCGAAGGTGGCAGCCGCCGGGCAAACTGTCCCGGTGCAGGCTCAATGCGTGCAAGTCTCACAGCCCGTGCTCGGGCAACAGCCCCAGGCCCAAATCATCAGCCCTTTACAGGTTAGTGCACAGGGAATCATTTATACATAAGTTGCCTTTGTTATCGCCAATATTTTTGTGTAAAGGTGTAAAATGAATTCATCGAGTATGCGTTATCACCTTCAATAGTATTAAATAAACAGATGGTGTAAATATGTACAGCTAATATTGTAATGATGGAAGTTTCTCTTTGAAATTAATTAAAAAATGATTGCCAATTTCTATTCGATTTTATGCGCACGCTACATGGTACGTGATTAAATCTGATGATTATAAATATTGGCGATAACGGCTTAAATAATCGTCGGCCACCACCAAGACATGACATATTTAGTGAATATTGTGTTTTGTATACTAGGGAGTTTGCTAAAAATACAACTTTTCATATTTTTTAAATTAAATAATAGTTAGTTATTTGTATCGCTTAGTTTTTTTTATAAATATGTTCATTCCAAAATCGGGATAAAATTATTTAATTTTAGAATTCGTATTGACTGTTTTATTAATCTAAACTTAAAAGATTATAATATAATATATTGTATGAAATTCTGAATAGCTGCTTCATAAACAATAAATAGTTTATGGCAAAATATGCGAAATATTTATTATTTTATTTATGCTGCTGCGAAAGATGCTTTTGCGATGCACTGCGATTGTGGTAATAATTTTAGCAGTAATGTAATTATGATATCTTCCTTAGTAAGTTTAATGGAGGCAGATGATAAGAATGTGCATTGTAATGATTACTGCACATGCATGACATACAACATTTTTCAATAACCTCTCCAGCAACTAAATGTGACCATTTATTTACTATTTTAAATCACATTTTTGGTGATGTAGGCGAAAATGTTAAAAAATATTTTGAGTAAATGGTGGTAACCTGTCGACTTATTTTTTCAACTATGCTTGCTCAGGTGTCAGAAAAAGCATTAGGAACATAAAAAATTACCGAGACGAATATTAAATACACTTTATTAGGCAGTTCAATTAAGTTTGCTTTGTGGACACATAAATTAGTAGTGTTTGAAAAATATTACTTAATTGGTGCTCTAATATAACGTAAGAATTGTTTGTATTAGGAGAGATTCAGGGCCTGAAAACGATGAATTTAAACCCACTTTACAAGGAAGTGTGATGAATAATATATTAAATATTGTGATAATATATATTTTAATAACTTCACAAATGTTTTGACTAAGCTATAATAAAGTATGACTATTGGATGATGAATGTATCAATCTAATAATATAAACTATAAAGTCGTGAATCATATGTGTGGTGTTATCTACTTCAGACGGCAGAGTATGAAGTGAAGTGTAAGATGGAAAGAGTTTATCATTGGTTATATAAACTACCTAGCTCGAAGCAAATTCGATCTGGAATTTATACTAATTTGTCAAGACAGTCACATAAAAATACGATTATCAAATGACACCTATTGTGCAAGAATGATAAAATGGAAACAGTAATTGGTTAATTAAATTCTATAAAGCGGATTGCAATTGGACTGTGCTTTAGGTTGCGGTATAATTGTTGGAATTGGTCGGAGTCTATTTTTTCCTTGTTTAAGGATTCCGTACCATTTTTATCTGTGACTCGATAACGGAAAAAGTAACATAATTCCTTTTTGTTGCACAGCAAAATACCATACATTAGGAAAGTTATAACATAGAATGTGATGACCATAATGTGAATAATAATTAGATTTTAAGTAGGTAATTCAAAAAAGATTTACTGACGTTTACAATAAATTTATAAATGGGACTTGCCAAAAGAAACTTAAAAGTCAATACTTTCGTCATAATGTACATTCGGTAGAAACGGCCATGATAATGTGCCGCTTTTAGTAAGTGAAGTAATTGGTTACAGACCGGTGGTCAGGCGATGCAGTTTGCGCCATGGCAAATCTCGGGCGCTCTGCCCCAGGTGTGGACGACTGGGGGACTCCAGGCCAGCACCATCCCAGCCGGGGGACTACTGGCCCCGAACCCGATCTTCATCCGCGGTACTCAGCCCGATGCCACACCCTCCATGTTCATCCAGCATTCACCACAGAATAACGTCCAACATACCAGTTAGTATCTATATTTTAACTTCAGATTAAGATTTTGTCTAACCTTGTGTGTGATTATGTATAACATCGACTATGGTTGCTATCTGATCCAATATCCTTTTAGAAGAAAAATAACGATTAAACTCATCAAGGTATAATGATTTAATCGGTTGTAAGCATACCGAAATACACATTACATCTGTACATCTGTACACACATTATTGTCTAGCTAGGGAGTGAATATGATATTACTTATTTATTTTAAACCTTACTGATTACTGATATTAAAATAATGCTGTGTTTCTGTAAGCTTTGCGCATACGCATTTCAGTTCTTTGCGAATGGTGTCAATAACAGTTTGTTATAATAATGTTTTATGTTTATATATATAATTATTGTTATATTTTGTTAACTAAATAATTATGGGCTGTGTGTGTGTTGGCATTTGTTTTAACATTTAATAAAAAAATAACTTTAATAAATTAGTTTTAACATTTTTACAAGTGACGAATGTTTGAGCAGATGTGAGCGTGGCGTGTGCGACACCGACCACGGCGAAGCCCCGCGCCTCGTCCGATGGGTTGGCGAAGACACCCCGCCCGCTCACGAACATCCTGCCTGCCACCAGCATCCGACCGGCTTCCTCTGTTTCTACACAGACTAATGCCAACGCTCAGAATCAGGTTTGTACCACGATACTGTGTGAAGGTTTTGTAGTTAATTCAGAACTTATTTACTAATAGTATCGCCATATCCGGCCGACCGCTACTATATTTTTTTTACATTAACATATAATATATTAAGAAAACAAAAGAGAACAATACAGGTTTTTTATATAAGTATGTCGTCTTTATAACTCAAAACATCAATTATGTTGATTATAATACAAAATCATCTAAATCTTTAATAAAATATAAGTAACAATAAAATAAACCTGCTTGTTTAGTTACTGCAGCTGGGTAGTATATAGAAAAGTACTACCCAGCAAAACAAAACATCAACAAAATTACACAGGAATAAAAAAGATTTGAGAGCAACGCTATAAATATTGATTTATACAAAATATATGCGTGAATATGCTTTCTGTGATGTCAATTTGTTATACTTGATTTGAAACTTGATTTCTTCTATATGGCTACCCCGAGTCCTACTCCAGTGTCTCACTTGTGGAGCAAGGTAACGAATAGAACCTGATTATATACAGACATATTACGTTAATAATTATAGAAGTAAAAATGTGATACATGTTTACTTTACATACTAAAATTGTTCTTGTAGAAACAGCGCGGCAAAGTGGCTGTTAAATCGCCGGCGCCAACTAGCAAGCAAGATGCCGCGAACCAGACTAATAAAGTTCAGATACAACAACCTAAACAGCAGTGAGTAGACATACCTACCTATTGATAGTTTGCACATATAGATGACACAATGTAATCTAATTAGTTGGTCTTATTCCATTCTATATATAATGGATCTGTAATTCTTCTCTTCTTTACAATTTCTTTCTTTATAAAGGCAACGTTCCGTAAAATTGGTAGATTCCGAAAAAATTACGGCCATAAGTTTATTGAAAATACTACATGAAATAAATATATTAAGTTTGATTTTACTGTTACTTATTGATGTAATAAAAACATCGTCCCTAATTGATTCGTAAAGTGAAGTAACTACGGGTGGGGCTAGGGAAAGGCAGATGAGTGACCTATGGCCGCAAAAATTTCTTTAACGCGTCCGTGTTTCAGAGCTTACGGTTATGTCCTCTCAGATTCCTACGGAAGGCTTCTTTCAGGCACTTTTGTTGGTGACTAACCTCTCTAATAAGACCATTTATGTAATGAGGAGACCATAGCAGTGAGTCATGTTGTCAGTCAGTCAGTAAATGTTGAAGTTAATGTAGATGTCTCTACTTCTTTTACTTATACACTAAGGCTTAGATTCTATATACACCAGTTGTTAATATAATTTCAAATAAGTATTATTAGGTATTTGTAATTGTACCCATATCTTTTCAGGCTTCTCGTAATGAACTCCAGTGGCCAAATGACTCAGTTAACAAGTATTCAAGACAAGCAGCCGATCCCGAAGAACCCTCAACAACAATCCCACGTGCAGCAGGTAAGACTAATAATAAAATCCGGAATTAGATTGGAACCTTCCACTCACTTCTAATATTGAAGTAGCAATTGGCAAAAAAATATTTTTGTGCTAATTATCTAAAAATCAGGTTACATGTTATTATCTTTATCTTTGGACAACTCTCACACGGCCATCTGAGCCCAAACTAAGCGTTAGCTTGTGCTATGGTGAACAGACAACTGATAAATATACATATATACTTTTAAATACATACTTAAATAGTTATTTCTATTATACACCCAGACACATAGAACAAATATTCCTGCTCATCACAGAAAAGTTTGACCTGGGTGGGAATCGATCCCACGACCTCTGGTGTAGTCGTCAGTTTCACTAACCACTAGACCAACCGGCCTGTCAAATTATGGATCAAAATTTAACGAGACTAATATACAGACATCGACGGAACCCCTCTTATGGGGTTCCCTTTCTAGCTTGAAATATGTATATCCTCGACTGTCTTAGTATATGTTTCTAACGCTATATTCTAGCTGGAGGCATCAACCCCGAACACCTTTTTTATAGGTCTTGCGACTTGTTAAGTAATTTTGTCTAACTACCGCACTCTAGAGTGAACCATACTTAATCTGTATAATTTTTTTGTATTAATTATCGATTTAAGTATCCATTAGTGAATGCAGCAGAACATACGCATTCTTATGATAACGTAAGTAAAATATATCTTTGTCCTAGCAGCAGCAGCAACGCCAGGCCCAACAGGAACAACTTATACAGCACAACTCAGTGCCTAGTACTAACTACATACCAACAGGTGAGTTGTGCAGTTATTGTGATCACTTTATTATAGTGACAATAAGAATAATCTCTAAAAAAGCGATGTATTATTCTATCAAACGTTAATCGCAAACGTAAACTATGATAGTATAATAGTGCTACCAATGCATGGATTGTAGGATGGATGGATAGACTACTGAACAGATCGAATGAAATTTGCAGAGACGGGTTGTACTTAGTCAAAAACACATTGCTAGTTTTGTCAACATACCATGCGAGTGAAACCACGAACGGATTGTAGTTTAGATATACGAGACAAAAATTTAGTAAAACAGTTAGTCTACATTCATTTCAATGATTTGCAATATGTTACTACAAATGAAATAAATTTATACTTAAATAAATTTGTATTTAACATACTTAATACAGATTACAAAATACAGAATAATTATATGTTCAGGATATTTGGCGACTCTCGGGATAGGGGCTCCACTTACACCGACTATCTCTATGGTACACACACCCGTAAGTAGCATTATATTATATATGTTATATCCCAGATATATGTAGCTCATACCAAGCAGTTGAGTCGAGGAAGCCGGTTGCTAAAGGCTATCAGTAGATACATTGTATTGCTATGATACTATTTTAAAACATCTTGAGATTATTTTTTCATTATGTTATATAGTATGCCGATATATTATGTCACGTTTATTTGTTAAATATGAGAATAGGTTGTAAAGTTAATTTCGTACTGTTAGATGAGCGTGTCCATAGCCAATTTTTTTGCTTACTTTTGACTTAATTTGTGTTTTCTTTTTTATTTCATATCTAAAAAGTTACTCCCCATTTTCTAGTGTAGTGTCTTAGTTATTCTTAGTTTATACAATTCAATTTTATAATCTGTTATTGACGAAGACCCTGGTAGGCGGCAATCTAGTGCAGACTACTGTAGCGATGGCCGTACAGTCTCCCACCTTGGCCAACACTGCCCCAATGCAGACGGTAAGACATGTACGGATCTGGCTTGAATAATACTATGGGTTGGAATGAAATACTCTATTATTATCATGTATATTTTGTAACTTGTCTTGACTAATAATTTGGTGTGTGAAAATAATGTGAATGTGGCATGTAATATCTAATCATATTTACTAACAAACGTTTCGTTATTCTTTACATTAATATACTGTAATGTAACAAAAAAATATAAAACTATTTTATTGAATTTATCTGGAGTAAAAAGTAAAGGGAAGATATTTAAATTCAATTTGAAATTAGGTGAATACAAAAATGTATTGGTTGAAAATAATTTAGATTGAAATGAAGATTTGCTTATTTGTTGCTTAATAATCCAAAACAACAGTATGCTCTTTTCCGAGTGAATTACTAACATTTACTAACTTGTGAATGTAATCTATTTTAGACCTGGTAAAGCTTGTTAAAGTACAAATTCAAATTAGCAATAACCGGGTGATAAAGGCGCTCCCCGTGAAATGCGTTTATATCTGACAAGCCCAATACTTGCGAGTTTCGGGTTTTAAGATTTTATCATTAAGAATTCATCATTAAGGTTAGGGGTCATTAAGAATTTACAGATTCACTTAGCATTTAAACAACAAATTAATATAAAAAGTAACGTAAGTAAGTAAGTAAGAAATCTGATGAGTGTATGTATGTACGTTACACAATACTTTATAATATAAAGTATATTATACTTTTCTATACTTCTCGCCGTATGGTTAGGTTAGGTTAGTTAGTAGTTTTGGTTAATTAATCGGATCAGCCTTACATTGTTTATTGTAATTGGCAAAATATACGTAAATTAATAATAATGACACGGTTGTCATTATTATTAACGGTTTATCATAACATCGTTCGCCGCCATTTTGTTATATTTCCATATGGCCAGTTTTTAATAGACGTATAAATAAACCCGAAGGAGGCAGAATACAATAAATAATCCATATATTATGAATAAATTATAAAAAATGTCTATAATTTGTACAGGTGGCCGCTAATAGCTTGAACTCCCCTCCCCTGACTATACAAACCGCTGGGACAATGGGAGTGATTGCTGCGCAGGCGCCCTCTATCATGACCGTACCTCAAGCCAAACCAGAGGAGGAGAAGCCCCAACCAGCTGTTAGTAATCACAACACTATTCTAAACACTATTGACTCTGTATAAATTTTACTGCCTCGCTCAATCACTTAACATGGTTTGTTGAAATATATATTTAGATATTAAACTATTTGATTTTATTTGACGTATTGTGTTTCCAGAAAATATCCATGACCCAACTACCGTCGCTGGACATCGAACTGCTGTGCGGCCCTGAGAGTCCTCCGATGCCCGCCGTCATAACGACCGCTGATGCCGCTATATCCACCACTACTAACAGCGGTGAGGCCTTACTAATACGAAATATAATACACACATATATACAATACATACAGACAGAAAAGGAGAGAGAGAGAAACTAACATGAACGTTACTTTGTATAGTTTTATAGTCTATGGATGCATGAACTTTATTAATGCATTGACATTAAACCTCTCAAAAAAGTTGTCCAATATGTGTGTGAAGTAGTCATTTAAGTATTATTTCAGCCGGTTCGCCCACGCCACCAGAACCTCGGAAGTCGAGTCCTTCGAAGACATACAGCTCGTCCACCACCGGTGACACCACAATCACCATCGTTACTACCAACGTCATCGCCACCACACCCAACAGCTCACCACCCACCGCCTCGCCGCCTTCCACCAGCAGCGCGTCCCTCACCTCACTGCCCTCGGCACAGGTAAATCTATGTTTATATTGTAATGCTGTAGTATGAACGCGCTAATCTCGGAAACTATAGGATCGAATTCAAAACATTTTTTTTGTTGAACAGTACCTTTAGCGTGGCTTCCACGTAGTAGGATTTTTTTATATATTTTAATAACATATATGTCAGAACAAAATTTGCCAGACCAGCTAATCTTAAATATTTTGTTATTAATACACAAATATATTTTTTTTCCTATTTTTGAGTGGGATGGTTGTCATTATTTCACTTGAAAACAGACATTCTGTTAATATATTTGCCCCCGGGAGTTGAACCCAATACCCTCGTAGATATGGCTCACAACTAGGCACAATGTTTGCCTATTTTTGAGTGGGATGGTTGTCATTATTTCGCTTGAAAACAGACATTCTGTTAATATATTTGCCCCCGGGAGTTGAACCCAATACCCTCGTAGATAGGGCTCGCAACTAGGCACAATGGTTGCCTATTTTTGGGTGGGATGGTTGTCATTTTTTGACTTGAAAACAGACATTCTGTTAATATATTTGCCCCCGGGAGTTGAACCCAATATCCTCGTAGATAGTGCTCCCAACTAGGCTATAGGTCTTAACTTCTTTCCGCGGTGCCTTGGTGTTGGCTTGTTCCTATAATCGCCGACTAAGGAAATCCAGCAATACTGACATTTGATGTGTTATCAGGTTTATGATTCTCGAGTATACACAATTCTTAAAAAGTCGATTTTTCAACATAACCTTTTTGTTATATTTCTTTCTATTAATCGCGGGGCGGGGCTAGCCAATCTGGACTTTAGTACAATATACAATAAATAAATCTTTTTATGAAAAATCGTTAATAGAAAATACATCCCAAGCAAATGGTAAGCAAATATGAATTTCACTGAACACCTATTGCGATTTTTTTCAATAAATCAATTATATTTTATCCAAAAAGTAAACAGTTTAAACAAAAAAAAAGTACGTTTTTTTCTAATTTAAATTATGTGAATTTATAAATAAAATTTATTAAATAAATATCTCTAGACAACTCACACACAACCATCTGATCCCAAACTATTAGCTTGTAGTTATGGTGATCATAGAGCTGATAAACATACATATGTATATATTTTTAAATATGTTTGGTTGGGATCTATTAGTAGGTTTAATAATAAGTAGGCCAATAAGCCAGTTGACAATGAACTTTGTAGCTTTGCAAAATGGAGTTAATCAAAAGTTAAATAAATTCGCGGATGTATCTAATAATTTGGCCAGCCACTGTAGTCTCAATAATTATTGGCAATTCGCAATAAAATAATGATTTGCTTCAAGTTGCCTATACGCCCCCATTGCGTTGCTTGCATTATGTCACAATGCTTGGTGCAGTCGACAGTGTGGCCTCGTTCTTTGCAAGCATTGTCGTTATTGACTTAGTTCAGTTCTAGATAAAGCTGTGCCAATAAGGAACATGATCTATATTGTTGTTTTCTAACATCAATTGTCTTTAGATGGATGAGTTATTCTTGTGTCTTGTTATTGTCTATATTATGCGAGTTTTCGCCATTTTGAGGTAGTCTTTAATTGCGCAGCAAATACATGTTTTCTCCTATCATAATATATCATATAGTACAATATCATCCACAGAGCAAGCAATAACATATTATACATTTTATAATACCCTTTCAACGCCAGACGCTTTTTTAAATCTTGAAATTTTGAAGTTTATTAGCCGTAGGATCGTGGTACGAACTTGAAACCTAATTTGTATTTTAGTACAGATCACGTAGAATGTCATTCGATATTATTGTTCTTATAATTATTATTGCTTAGACGTAGAATCTTTTGCAATTAATTATAAGGTAAGTTTAATTATATGTAGATTATGATATTATTCCTAGAATGAATTATGTAGGTTACTCGCATCGCCCTCTTTTCGCCACAATCGCCCGATGACAAAACGAAAGACAAATACGCGTCAAAAAAATCGTCGAAAGGCCATCGGGAATCCCGCCACTCGAAGGTAAGTCCCACCACGTACCATGTGAATGTCGCCTAAGTGTGCGTCGACATGACGTCATTAAAGCTTTGTGTAACTTTTTTTGCTTAGTCATTCCATTTCGTTTTGTCACGTCCCATTGTCTAATTTAATATTTATGAACCTATCTCTAAAATTTACGATGGAATAACCTCGTCAAGTCGCAAGTTTAATTGCAATGGGCTTTAAATACCGTCCATTTTTGACGGCATAACTTTGTCTCTGAATCAATCTGAATACGATAATTAGCCAATTACTGCATGACCTACAAATGTAATATACATATCTAGTTTTATAGAATAAATTATATCTTTCCTCTGCGCTGGCAATCAAATTTTATTTGATTCGAACATGATTATTTTCTTTTTCAATTACTTTAATACGTGCTAAAAATATAAATTGTTTTATATTGTCTCATCGTATTAAACTGGAGTCTTGTATTTGTATAATAAATAAAAAAAATCCCTTTTACATACACTGTCACCGTTTAATGTCCTTGCAATAGTCAACTTGGCACTATCATCCTTAGTTTGAGGGGTAATAGTTGCTGTATCCTACAAAAGTCAATTTCATAAATAACATATTTATTTTATTGAAAAATCTCAAACTTCAAAAAGTCATTATCCTAATTGTTTTATGCAATTAGTTGGAGCATGGCAAATACAAAGACAAAGACAAGTCAAAAAAATCATCGAAAAGTCATCGGGATTATGATCGTCATCGCCATAGAGAGTCCCACAACCGATCAGTAAGTCATGCTACACCATGCCATGTGAATGTCGTATATGTGTACCATGAAACGCATACAGCTTTGTGTACTTGTTGTTGCTTCATTCCGTTTTGTTTTCGTCGTATAATTTTATTCTTTTCTAATAGATCGCTAGAAATGCATAAAATTCGTATTACATTACAAGTCAATCGGGTAGCCATGTTCCAAACAGGGTAGGTGTATATAATAATGACGTCCTTATAAATATAAATTATTGCAGAATGTCTGTCGAGTCAACCAGTAACATAATAAAATTTAATTAAGATTTTATCCATTCAAGGATTTCCTTGACTACATCCAAAGAAGTGAATTCCCATTACATTAATTCTGGTTTTTAATTTTGGTAATAATCTTACTCATATTTAGTGTTTGTTCAAATGTGCGACAACATTAGATGGGCAAATATTCATGAAAACTCATTTCTTATCTACACGTGGGACATCGCAACAAGATAATTACTAGCGACAAATAATACCACCATTTTGTCGGCACTGCTTGCCGACATTTTGTTGTTCTTGTGAATATACACTAATTGATATTATAGATAGTGTAAGTCCAAGAAAATCTGAAATATCACCTATGTAATTTTTATGTCTACATAAACATTGTATTACTAAAAACATGTACTTGTCTGTTTCATTTCCAGATTAAATTTACTGTATTTGGGTTTCCTGACTGAATTCCTGATTGAGTTTGTTAGATTTAATAACTTACTGAAAACAACTTCATATTAATCGTTTTTTGTAAAATAAAGTAATGAAAAGGACATTTCTAGTAAAAACCTCAGATCAGGAACAAATTTCTTTAAGACTTGAAAATTGTTGTAATGTCTTTATTATTTTCGTTATTAAGTAATGTCTTATTCATATTATATCTCTTTTTTATGTTCTAAGAATGGTATGACCATAGTGTATTGGTGTTTTGGTTTATTATATGTTTAGGTACTTAACGTGTAGTGTAAAAATTGTAATCGTTCTTTGATATCTAATCGCATGTATTCTAAGTCATTTATTTTAGTTCTAGATGTTATTTTTATGTTTGTGTACGTCCTTGCGGCGCATGCGTAAGCTGAATGCGTGTATCGCATACAATTTTGTTCAAGACGTAGGAACATAATATATGTTATAAAAACTACCGTATGAAAACTTAAAATATCCTCTTACATTATTTTTTTGCTTTTTGAGAAGGACAGTATAAAGCTACCTTTTTTTTATATACAAAATAAATTAATGCTTAACATCGATCCCATATCCAAATCTTTATGTCAGTTAGAGGTCCAGCAAATGTCCGCCTAAAATGAGCTATCACTTTTAAGTACTTGTCCAAAAGTTTTAATATTATCATCGTCAGTGTACAAAGATTCCATTTAGTAGTTCTGGAATAAGTATGTAAGTGATTTAACATTTTCATTTACAAAAACTCTTCTTATGCGATTGATCTATTTAAGAATCGAGTGAAGATGTGTAAGTTATTACAGTAAAAATGTGTTTGAATAACTAGAGTAATACACAGATAGGTTATAGAAACCTCTTTGTAGGCGGATAATATATGACTTGTTCGCGGCAGGTGGTGACGACTGTGGCATCGTCGACGTCCTCGTCGTCGACGATAACGTCAGCTATCACCGCGCCGGTCTCTTCCGGCGGCACAATGTTCAAGAGCAGCCACAGCACGCACCGTCTCGAGCGACACATCGGACAACAAGCGGCGCACGGTCCGTACATTTTTATAATAAGTACTATTTTAATTTCCCTTGATTAAATTAATGCTTGATACTGATCCCACCTGATGGTAACTGCCGATGATGTGTAAGATTTTGGGCGCTAACTTAGTAAATGCCTGTTCACTCTTCTCTTGAAACTCCCACATCATACGTGGGCGGGAACACGGATTGATTGACTAAGGACTATGATTCCTCGTGTCGTGTTGATGATATGATGGAGAACGAAACGAACATAATCTCAAATAAATAATTTAATCCGAGAACATACATTCATCTATTACATAGATACCTGCCTCGGAATCAAATTAGGTGTTCACTACGAAGGCAGGGGTCACTATTAACTTAGCTACGTTAAAGTGTACGCTCAAATTTTTTTACTGAAATTGATCGCCGTATCTGAATTGGTCTGGTGCATTGGGAGAGAGTTGAAAGTGGGTGAGATTTTGGAAATAGATAACTGTTTTAGTATAATTGAAAGAAGTCACAAATATTCTTCAAAAATGTATCACTTTAAATGACATATGTTAACGTATGATATTAAGAGGACCTTGCTCGCAAATCACTAGTGTGTAAGTGCACTTTAGTATGAAATTAGTCTTACTACTACACTTACATTGATAGTATGCGAATAAAAACTATTATTCCATATAGATAAGGGATTGCCGAAAGCGATGGTGAAACCGAACATCCTGACCCATGTTATAGAAGGATACGTCATCCAAGAGGCGGGCGAACCATTTGCTGTGAGTATCAAGTCTTCTACTACAAACAAATTTTGTTATTATAGTATATATTGTGCATTTACATTCCTAAAGATTTATTATTTAAAATGATTTTATGATGTACGTAAAGAAATGTTTCAAAAAGGTTAATCGCCCGCTCCGGGAATGGGCGGCCGACAAGGAACAGGATAAAGAGAACAAGTTGCCATCTGCTGAGGAACCTCCTCGTAAGTTTTTATTATATCATCGTCACCAGAGGCTGTCTATAAAGTTATGTGATGTGTTTTAGCATTTCTATCCCTGCTCCCCATTGGTACTTCCCCCTTGGTACAACCCCTCCCCCTACTTTACATCACGTATATTTTTTTGGTAAGTTATACTTGAAAAATGCTCAAGTTTAAAAACTGTTTATTTACTTTCAAAATAGAAAAGTTTTCTTGATAAATCCCTCTCTCCCCTGTAATATTTGGTAATTTCTTCCCGTCTCCCCGGCCATCAGTTGGCTCTCGCGTGATTAATGGACAGCATCTTATCATACATATATTAACACAAACCCTGCATATAACCTGAATATATACTATTATGACATAGATAAACTATAAAAATATCTCTCTCCATTCTCTTCAAAAAAACAGTTCTATTTCATACTGTCATCTGATTTGAAGGTAAAAAGCCGAATCTGGACAATGGCACGAGCGCTCGTATAACATCGTCAAACGACAGCGGTGGGGGGACGTCGAGCCCCACGCCCGCCAAAACCGAAGACCCCGCCGAGAGCATGGACATCGCCACCGAAGACCCTCAGCCCGCCAACTTACCCAACGCACACAAGTGGAGCGTAAGAACATTTATACTAATATCCTGATAGTTCCAGAGTTGCCTGAAAGTAGCCTCTGTGTTATCCCAGACTGTAGTCTATATCTTTACCTATGTATTTAATTCAGATCCGTTTAGTATATTTTGTTTGAAATAGGAATCCATCTAATTTTAAAAACTTTCATGTTTATACAAAACACACAGGAATGGTTTCTTACGACTATATTTATTAGAAAAAGTTAATTGCCATAACAAAATAACCCTTCCTACTAGATAAATTTCTTTTCCGTCAACGTCCGCGCCAAACTTAACCTTCAAAATGTAAAAGAATGAGGTTTACTGTGGAAATACAACCACCATTTTTCACTGCATGAAATATTTTCCCAACATTAACTAAGTTATCCGACCCAACTAAGTTTAAAACTAATATCCGACAGGTATTAGAAGTGTGCGACTTCATTCGCAACATCCCAGGATGTGCTGGGTACGCTGATGAGTTCCTCATCCAGGAAGTGGATGGTGAAGCGCTGCTGCTCATCAGACCTGAGCACCTGGTGATGGCTCTGTCCATGAAACTGGGGCCAGCGCTCAAGATCGTCGCGTGCATTGACACCCTGCGGCCAGAGGGCGAGAAAGTATCCACAGAGTTTGACTAAGGTAAAATTGTTTAGTGTATGTTAGGTATTAACGTTCAGTTTTGTATGAATTATATGTTTGATGTTAACTTCATTTTCATGAAATCTGCCATGTCGTATAGATATTTAGTGTTTTTAAAAAGGTCTACTTACATTTTTTTGCTTCCAATATCTTTAAAAATTGAATGCACTTCATTCAACATAGAAACATAGTTTAATCAATTGTTTTCTTTTCTTTCCAGATACGATAGTTTTTGGTGATAACATCGCAGCTAAATAAGTAATTTTGCAATTGTTAGTTAATTACTTTTTCTGTGTACATTACATCATGTACTTACTTATTATATTCATTCAAATCAATTAATAGGCCGATCATATTTAGGTTAGTATTCATTATATAAATATAAATAATATATTGCACTGTAATTATTAACTCAGTATAAGAAATATTATTAATATAAGTTAGGTTACTCTAAAGTACTAGACTACCTTTAAGTTAGATTTATAATTACTAAGTTTAAGGAGACAGTACTTCATTTACTAAATTATTTAAGGTGAAAACAGCGCCATAAGTTTGTACATATTACGGTGCCTGTGAGTTAGTTTGTAATTAGTTAAGGAATAGGTTAATTTTAACTATCAATAGCATCTGGTTAGATTGGTATGAGGAGCTAAATTATTACCCCATATATATATATTTTTCCCTCTTTTACGTAGTTTTCTTATATGTGAGTAGAAACGTCAATTTGCCACTTTATTAACTGCACGCCTTTTGTTTTCTGATGTTTTCATATGTTAGATTTCCAATTCCTTATACCTACTGTAGATGTATATTAGTTCTGTATTATTAAGTACGAAAGGTATATGAATCTTATTATAAAATAGCTAGCGCACATGACTTAGGAATATTTTTCAGTCACATAAATCCCTCGTAGGCAGGATCACCAAACAAGCTTCAAGATTGTCATTATTACGTAATTTGTCATATGACCTCATAAATTTTCCATAACATTAGTAAGTTCTGAGAGAAGCGAATATTATATTTTTTGCCAATTACGTCATACCTTTATAATTGAAGTGTAAATGAAAGTTTAAGTCCGCAAATTTCAAGTTAGAGTTAAAAAAAATTATAGAATATGTTTCACGAATCCCTGTCGTTCGTTATGTTATTGGTCTATTATTAATGTGAAAAAATTTATAAAAAATAAATTCCGTTAAAAATCTTTATTTCTTCACCGTGCTGTATTAAATATTTTATATACCTAAGTAATATCATTAAGAACTACAAAACCAGTAAAACGAAATAGCAACAGCGAAAAACGAGGTTCATATGATAATAAAAAGCACAGAATTTCTTTAGTTTATAGTTAGTTATAGTAGTTAGGTAAAAAAAAATGTCTATATCATGTCAGGAATATGTAAATAATATACAGATTACTAAGGTCATTCATTATATTAGTTAGTAAGTTACTAAGGTTAGGATAAGGTAGGTTAGGTTAGTGTAAGAAATCCTGCGAAGTACGTTCATTACTAAATTAGTTAAGGGTGAAACGCGCCATAAGTCTGTAAATATTATGGGTCTGCGGATTTAGATATAAAATTATTAGATATTCCGTTCACTTTTGATTTTCATAGATGTTTTTAAATCTAAGCAAGTCGATTTTCGATAAGTTTTCCATATACACATTGAGTGATAAAATTTAATTTATTTTTGTTACATGACAATTGTTTTTTTCGTTAACGGCTATAAAAAAAATCACTACACATATACAGCACTCGTAAACATAAAAGATGTGTTGTACTTTGTAATTTTTTCGAATGTTGTACCCTTACTTTAATTTAATCGAATTTAAGTTACTGGTATCGATCAATTCAAAATTGTCGTCGATTGATTTATATTAGATTTAGTTTAGTTAACGAGCCAAAGCACGGCACGTGTCTGTAGCGAGGGTGTACCGGACAAATGTCGATAGTTCCGCCTATTTAGTTTTAAGCAACATCATTATTTTTAGTTAACTTCGTTTTTTACTTTTTATTTTAAGAAAATCTAAATAGAGGTATCATTTTTTATATTGAAAAAAAAGATTAGAAGTTTCGTTTTAGTTTCAGTTTTCGCTGTTTATTAAAAAAACGGATTAGCGAGCAACATCAATATCTTTAGTTTAATTTTTTACTTTTTATTGAAAAAAAAAACTGATTAGAAGTTTCATTTTAGTTTCATTTTTTACTTTTTATTAAAAAAGTGATTAGAAGTTACATTTTAGTTACATTTTTTACTTGTTATTTAAAAAAAACTTATTAGTAGTTTATTTTTTTATTAAAAAAAACGGATTAAAATACCATTTTAGTTCTAACCGATGTTTAGTTCGACGCACGCTGACCTTTAATTATTATGGAGCGCTCCACAAAGAACCTAGTACGTGGTAGGTACGATTTCTTGCGATATATTAGATTTTTAAAATTTTCTATGGATTCCCTCATCACATGAAGTGCAACAACATATTTACTAGTTTTTGGCAGTAAGTGATTTATAATGTTTGCATTTCTAGTTTTCTAATATGTGCTTTATTGGTGTGTGCGTCTGAAGATTTTTTTTTACTTTTTCCTCTACTTACCTAAACAACGATATCAAAAATCGACTCACTAGATATAAAATATATTAGTCAAATATTCAGTGATAGTCATAGGAATAATTGTTATAACCCATAGAGACCGAATTACTTTACTTGATATCCATAATATTTGTCAGCTTAAGGAAAAACAGTATTGCCCTGATATACCGTATACGAAACTTAAAATTGTTTACATGCCTGAACTACCAAAACAGAAACTAAATTGTCACTTTGTAATACTTACTATTGTGTATAATGTATGTAAATGTTAGTTACTAAATCGTATGACATGTAGTATGCCAGCCACAAGTCGGTTTATTAAGATGTTGTTATCAAACCGGTATCTCAAAAATTTATAATTATAAATGTAAAAATTATTGTATACATTGCTGGAGGAAAGCGTAGTACATTTGTAAATATAGAAAGTATTGCGTAGTATATAATTTCATCCGTAGGTACGCAATTTGAGATGTTAGCTATAAAGACTTATGCCTTTGTGTCCTGTTCTTAATTTAGTGATGTGTTCACCTCGATCAACGATGTTACGAAAACCGCTAGGTGTACGTTAAAAAACTAATTTATCACACTTATGAATTTAATATTATATATACGACATGGTATTCGATACGATATACGATATGGAACAGTAGAGCGAGGCACAGGTCTTTTTATATAATTTGGAAATGCATGAAGTCTAATCGTGGTTTGCAAGGTAAGGTATCAACCTCCTTCAAGTTGCGAGTCAGACAATAACAGTTGCCTACTGGAATCTATTGATACGTAAGAAAGTACATTTGATAACGATGAAGTTGTTACATTGTTCAAATTATTCCGTCGAATAACATTTTTTCCACAAATGAATTTGTATATATATATATATAAATCTTTGGCGTTTATAATAATTATTTACTTTGGTGTATAATGTACTTTTTTATTTATTTATAGATGGTTCTACAAGAACATATATGACATCGACATGAATTAATTTTTATAAAGTCACATTTGTAATGGGAGAAAGTCGCTAATGAGTGCAATCACATTTTTACATATTGGGCAATATATTAACATTATTTCACACATTATATTAGACAAGCTTTTGGAATATAACTCATTGTTGAATTTTATTCGAACTGAATTGTTTTTGAATTGTTTTTCTAAAATATTGACGAAAAATTATGGTGCTACTTTGTTCATCTATTTCTGTGACATGTAAGTTTTTCTACATTATTCTTTTAACTAGTTTTTACATAATATAGAGTTACATAACATATATAATTATTTAGTTATAGCGACATAGGTTAATATAGTACCAAACGTACATAATGTGTTTAAGTATATATTAGGCGATAGGTTCACTTTAGGAAGAACTTACTCAAATATTGTCATCCAGACTTACTTAAACAGCTCAATATTATATAAATGTGAACTCTAGGGGCTACAATATTTCTCATATAACCATATTTTAGATATATGTACTTTTAGGATGTTCTGTCTGACGCAATTATAGTGAAACTTGATTTATATAAAAGTTTTTGATTTTCTCCTAAGATTCTCGGTTTAGTGATATTTACAATATTAGATTGTTTAGCGTGGTCATGTCAGCCACTTCGCATTAGATACGGACGTGGCTGTCGAGCTTCGATAAGGGAAGATTATAGATTAAATCTAGGCTGTAATAAATTAATGTGTACGGTTTAAATATCTCAGTAGATATATTTTTTGTTTGTAAATTTTGAATATACTGACAACAGCTTGAGCACTGCCAGTGATCGCTGTAGTACGGTGCCGCGTAGTCATATGTAAAAATCACGCGGCTCCCTAAAATAAAAAAATTAAGAATTTGACTACTAATATTAGTTTATAAGGTACTGCTAATATATATTATATTAATCAACTTTGTTTTTGTTTTACACTGTAAGCGGTAAGGCATTTCTTATATGGTAGGCATGAAAACTCGACGTAATTATGGATAGTTGTTATATATCTAGTAGTTCGGTGTCCATTACATTATTCTACTTGTAAAAGAAGCTAATCAATGATCAAGGATTAATAAAGCAAATAAGACTGAAATTTGTTTTATTTCAATATGTTTCTTTTGAATAAATAGTTACCTACATGGTAACGAATAACAGATTCATATAATTTTGAACGAAAACAAGATTTTGTCTAATAATGAGCAAATAACATTGATAATTATATATATAGCTTGCTTTACACAATTGATAATGCATTGAAAAAAGGATGTAATTTTATTGAAATTGGTCATGCGTAGTTAGGGAAGAAAGCGTCGTGTCGCGGCGTGTCCTCGTACCGGTACGGCGCGCGCGCGACGTTCGGCTCGTTTTTACGTGGTGCCTTCTTGTCTCCCATCGGTCTCAGCCTCGACGGATCTATTTTCTGGAATAACCCAAAGGTCATAACATGACTTATTAATTCATGTAATAGGTACTAGTACTTGAAACAACTTAAAACCTACCATTGCTACTTCATCTAGTAATAATACACATTAAACCTGCCTATGATTTTGATAGGGCTCCCAAGATAATTTTATACAATCGTACTAAAATTAGTTTTGGAATGTACCAACCTCTACTTGCTGCAACTTTGATCCGGAAAAAATTAAAGAAACCATAAAAAACCTTTTATAGGGTTTTCACCAACTGACATAAAGCGGTTTTTTTGCTCTAAACTACGCATTATATTTTTACAAATATGTTCTTCAACTAAGTATTGATCAAAGAACAAGTACAAACTACAAATAAATATAGTCATACCAGTTACACAAAAAAATTACAACACACAACATCATTCACAGATTCATACTCTGGCATCCTTAATTTCACGAAATAGTTAACAACCTTTCAACCAATTGAAGTATTTTGTTTTATACTTTTATAATTTATTAATTTTCGTTTTAATACACTTAATGCATTTGTTACCAACAAACAACATAATTTGCAAGTTAACATTTTTAAAGATGTAATGGTACACATATTATTAAAAAAGAAATAATAATGAGAAATACATATGTCTACCTCAAAATTAAATCTCAAAATACATTAAGATAATGCGCTCTTATATTCACCTAGAAATAGTAAAACTAAACAATTCAATAATAGAAGCTAGAAGGAGCACATGAAAATGTTCTTGATAAAAAGTGTTCCCTACCCTGGGATAGTCGAACGTGTCAACGGGCTTGCTGGCCGGCAGTGGCCGGATCATCAGGCGAGTCTTGGTAAGCGGCGTGGTGGGCGCCTTAAACGATATCCAATATATTGATTGGCCTTGTTGCTCTTCTGCGTTGAGAGAATATTTCCCGTTGAGATTGCTGAAATCGTAGATATTTTTTTTACTTTTAAAGTCCACTTCTAGTGGTGGAAAGTTCTCTAAGTACGTATAGTGTAGGTACTTTATGTATACTAATGTTTGTTCGAGGTAATCCTGGAACCTACACTATCTTATAATATTAACTAAGGTAAGTCCGCTCATGTTGCTAGTGGTTAAATAATCCATACCTAAGTAGGAATTAAGAAGAATTAGCCAAAATTTGAATAACAATGTATAAGAAACTTGTTCTTGGGCAATTAGCTTTCCCCCGCAGAAATTTAATAAGACGTCTTAGTCAGCAATTTTTCATAAGAAGAACTAATGTACTGTACCTTTTGTCACACTCCTTGTACCACCAAGCACCTCCGTGTTCAGTGGCGCATGAGCCATCCTTCCATTCATCGTTGTCGATATCATATGTTGAAAACTTCTGCCCGGCGTGGTACGACAATGAATCACCTAATATAAACATAAGTAGTTAACACATTCGTAGGTTTTATTTATAATATAAGAGTTCCGCACCTGTTACTAATAATATTTTCATATTCAATTGTATCAGTTTTGTTTAAAGGTATGAGCGTATTGCATAAGGAGTAGTGTAACTATACCATCTGGCGACCGTGGAAATGAACTTCATTGGAAGAAGCCCCAAGAAAAATCCATCCCATTGTATAACTTTAATAAATCTCTGCGATGGGTTCGACACAGTTATGCCTGTTTTAAATGTCTAATTTTCAAAAAAATAATTTTAAATCTGTAGTTTACGTTAAAATAGCTAATAGTTATTATATGTATGTGTAAGGTCTTTGTAGCTTCAAATGATTTCGACTACCTACATAATATTCTTTTCCGTAATTTTTGTTTAAAATGTGCATAAAACTATGAACATTATCACCTACTTACATAAATAACCATCGTTGCATAGGTGAGACGTCAGTGCGTTTACTAAAATTTCTCTCCCCTTAAGCGTAATTCGAACAAAGGTAAGTAACAAACTCTAACAAAGTTAACCTGAAATGAGGATATAATAATTTTCATATAATTTAAGATATTGGTAAATGCTGACCTGCCGTTCCATGAAATGCACCGAGCGTACTTATTCTGTAGCCTTCATGTTCGGGTCCGATAGTGAACACGGAGTATCCAGCAAATGCCTCTTGTCCTAGTTGACTCTCTATTTCGATCCTCAATTCATAAAGTTTCTGATTAGTCAAAAAGTTTAGCTTCTCTAAACCTAGCCAGAACTCGCCAGCTAGATTACCAAAACCGTGTTTGTACTCTGGCCAGCTCTTGTAAAAGTCTTGGGAGCCATCAAAACGATTCTGAAAGACCTAAAAATAATACAAATTCGTTTAATGCCCGAAAATATTACCCGAAAAGAAAACAAGTATCTACTATGATTGGAGAACTAGCAGCAAAAAAGAAATCACCCGAACTTCAAGATCGGGTTGTTTTAACCTAAAATCACGAGATTTATATTTAATGTTTGCAGCAGTAAAAGCTTTTATGTCTACCTTCCGCATGACCGTAGCGCCAAGCTGTAATAAAAATAAAAGACCGAATTGCCAATACAGTTAGTAGTTCTCCGCAGTAGCATAACTCACTCAAATTGTTCGGGGTCAGTTCGGTACTGAGGTACTATATACACCTATCCGTAGGTACAGGCAATAAGTGGATAGGCCACACGCAGTAATAGGTTGAAACAAATTGCGCGAATTGGTAGCTAAGAGCATGAACCAATTACAGTTGACCATGGTCAAGAGGCATGACATTTCAAAGTGATACAAACGTACCGTCCATCCGCCGCCAGCAGTAGTGAGATCACACAGCACGTAGAACGGTTCCATATCTTCAGGTTTTATTTTGTATATACCGGACACATTGAATCCTTGTATTTGTATTTCATAACAGTCGGTTGGGTATCTTTCAACTCTATCAGATCTACCAATCCTGTTTCATAAAAGATAGTTAATTAAGTATGAGGTTCATTTATAACACGCCCTTCAATATCCTATTAGGCTTCCGAAAAAAATTCCATGTGTTTAAAAATTACTTTCAGGATCAAAACATATAATTTATGCTACATATCTGTATACTGGGGCACACTAAAAGTTTCGCACTTCTAGCTAATCGAAACTATTTGAATTTCGTATGTTATATTTTTTAAAACGTTGCAACCTTCTTGGTAATAATAATAAAAAATTGGCGGGAAATCATTTGTCAATTGTTCTTTATCACACATCAAAGTTCTACGTACGCAACGAAAATTTTGAGCGACGATTTTTTGTGATTTTAAAAGATCCGCACAGGACAGTGCAACTCGTCTTCAAAATGCTTTTTGGAGAGAAGCACCTTGTTTGACCACAGTGAGACGAAGGTTTGTTGAATTTGAGAGAGATCGGGTTTCTTAGTATGACGAATTTCGTGAAGGGCGGCCTTCAACTGCCGTCAACGAAAATAATGTGGCTACTGTTAAGCGGCTAATTGAAGAAAACCCGCGGATTACCTATGAGACAATTCGAGGACTATTGGGGATTGATATGACTTCTATGAACCAAATTCAGAAAATTTTACACAAAGAATTTAAAATTCGGAAACTTTGTTGTCGTTGGATCCCTCTTGAACTGACAGCGGAGCAGAAGCGGGCTCGCGTCGAATGGCGCTCACAGATGCTACTGAAGTACGACCACGGACAATCTAATGCTGTTTATGACATTGTCACAAGAGACAAAACGTGGATTTATTGTTTTGAACCCGAGAAAAAACAGCAATCCGTATTTTCCCCAAAATCAAAGATTTGATGAGAGGTTTCACTTTTACCAACTCCGAAGAGACAGTAATAGCGTTCAATCAGCACGTAGATAACATGCCTTCAGAACTGTGGCCCTCCTGTTTTAAAAAATGGTTCGATCGCATAAAAAATGTTTAAAATGTAAAGGAGAGTATTTTGAAAAGCAATAAACATACTATTTATTTTATAACACGTTGTTTTTTTAAGCTATGCAAAAATTTTAGTGTGACCTACGTATTACGGTATTAACTAGTTTAAGTTATCATCTACTTACTTGCAGTCACACTTTCTAGTTTTCTGGTCGTGCAGGGCTCTCCGGAACTCGGTGATCAAATTCACAGCTTCCAGGGTGTTGATGTTTGTGTCACTCCTAACATTAGGCCTAAGTAAAATAAGGATACCCTTGGGGCCGTTCAGGTATTACGTAAGCAGAATAGGAAGGTGCGAGGCTGGTGTAGAAGGTGAAAGGTACGGCAGCTCACGTTGTGTATCTTTGAAAACTAAATGTTTTTTTTGGGATTTTTTGGGGATATAGAACGATTCTAGGGTGTTGTGGCGCTATTTACTGGTCTAAATGTCATGCTGCTCATGAATCAATACGGAAAACAGTAATAGTTTAAGTAACAGTTAAAGTAGTTCCTTTATAATAATTGTAATAAACCTGCTTATATGATATCTGAACGGCCCCTTTTAAAGGACTATCGCTTTCTTAATTTATGTTAAAAGTTTAAGTTCAAGATTTAAGTCTAAAATGGATTTTATAATCACAAAAAAGCTAATGGAATTTAGGGTACATAAATAAGATAGACGTAGTAATACTAAAGATGGTATTTTATCAATCTCAAGCACTGCGATGCGAGAATCAATAAAGTGAGATTTAAACGTAATTTTATAATGATCCCGAAGGCTCTCTAACTGGCCAGCCTGGGTTAGAATCCTGTGCGTACCTCCAATTTAAAACTTATGTGTGTAATAATAATTCTCACCCAAGCAGGTGAAGAAAAACATGAAACAAACCTTCACTCCCGAGAGAAACCTTCACTCACGTCACTTCCTATTATGTTCTCGAAGATATGTGAAGTCTATTAATCCGCACTTGCCAGCCTGGTGGACCTTGATTGCCCAGATGTGAACAACCTGTACCCTCGAGACTCGAAGCCAGCAATGGTGCAATAATTGCAATGATATTAAAGTTTGCTTCGAATATGCGAATGCTACACCAGAAAGTGTTAAATAAATTGTTGTTTGCAATAATTTTAATTCAAGTTAAGACTTACTTAGGGAAGTTCCTGGAATACTGTCTAGTTTTCACCTCAGATATTGTTGAAGAGATAGATTCAACATTAGATAATATGGCTTTGACGTGATTTTCCAAGAACGTCAGACGGTTGTCCAAAGTAGGATCTACCCGATATTCCGCACCTTCTACTGAAATGTTTTAATAAATATTACCATACATTAATAATAGCTCGGACATAGAGAATACTTCACCTTCTTGATTTTAAAATTAAAAGTCAATTACAAAGTAAATATTCACGTATGGAAGCGGAGCTATGAGGCCATGGTTTTTAGACTTAATTTTTATGTTACACGATGTATGTATAATTAATCAGTTATCGTGTGATTATAACAAATCAACTATAAGATAAATAATATCGTGTCTGAGCTTTTTTTTTCACAAAACTCGGTTGTTAATTCTGTCCCTATTTTGGGTCTAGGATTAACAGGTCTGGGTTAGGTATTAACGCTATATTAATCTTATATAAACTTTTTATTAAGTAACATTTAAAATATTACTGACGTACATACATATATCGCACATTTCTTTTATAGAAATTGACAACAATAATCACAAAATATTTTAAAATGAACATAAAAATAAATTATTTTAAATATTTAAAATTTAATATAGTAATCTGCTGTTGCCTCTTTTCGTCTTTTTCTGATTTCTATTCTTCTACATCAATTCTAACGCTACCAAATTCAAAAACCTCGATAAATGTAGAGCACCAGGAAGTATAATGTTTGCCTGTTCTGATACAAAAAGTAAAAATAAAGACATGTTAAAATTATTCTCCGCAAATATTAAGATAAACTATAATCTAAATCTTGTTAATAATTAACTCCTCGAGTTATTAATTATAAAATGTACGGGACATTGTTAACATGCACATATTATAATAAAATATTAGTAAATGAGAATTCAGCAATACGTATAGTTTTCTAAAGCGTAAAATATTCTACTTGGGAAAAAAATCTTTATCTGTACTCACCAACTATTTAAACATCAAGAAATTATAAATCGTTCGTTACCTACATACGTTAATATATCTCCCATCTAATAGGTTACCGTGCAACGCGTTGAGCGCAACTGATCTATCCTATGGTCCGGAATGAGATCGAGTACGAATTAAAACACGCGCGAAAGGTGTAATGTGTATAGTTTTAATTAAACTCGCTTGTTAATACTTAACCCCGTTAAATATTTCTGAGGAATTATTACTGGTATTGAATAGCACCCAAATAAAGATTTATAGAAATATTGTGTCTGTTTGCGCATGCTAATCTCGGAATAGGCTAACCCGATTTTAATGCGGTTTTCACTGATTTATTACGTTGAGCTTGGTTTTAAATTTTTTGTTTATTTAATATAAATCGAGCCACAATTAAAAAACGATACATCCATCCGTCGTAAGATACGATCGTCTACCTTAGCTATATCAAAGCAGAGCGAGGACAGTTACAGGCTATAATATAAATTAACAATCGTACCATTATGAGAGTTATCAAATTTACCGGATTGTGGAATATGTTCAAGCTTATTTTTAATGTGACCTATATCCAATTTTACATTGTCTATTGCCGATTCTATTTTGTCTCCATATGGATGTGTTTGAACAGCATTAAAGATATCTGTTAAGCGCTTTAATATAGCGTTTGTTTTTTCGTGAACTTCAATATCTAATCGGTTCAGTCTAAAATCTACGCTATCCACCTTCTTAAGATATTTTTCGCTTGAAGTAATCGAATCCATCAACTTCTCTATTACTATCTCATTTTCCGACATATCTGTGGACTGGACAACCCTAGTAAAGTTATCTTTCTTTTTTGAGGAAAGCATTGCATCCGTCAATTCGTCTTCGTATTCCTTCTTCCATAAAGATTTTTCTTCAGAATTATTGTACTTGCGTCTACTTTTTTTGTCACTACTCACTTCATATATCACAATTATAAATATTACTAGAAACGTATAACTTAACTGTAAGATATTGACCATTCTGGTACCTATCTACTCCGCGGAAGTATCGGGACGCGAATGAGATTATCTTCCCATTTACAATCGAAGAGAGTAAACAAAAACAAAGATGCTTAAATTCCTTCTCAATGACCACAGGGGTACAGATGATTCGTACAAATTGTTCTCAGTGCTGTTTACATTGACCGAATACTTAGTCACGTAGACAGCATTAATTGTTACATATCTAAACAAACTGCTGTTGTTACATTCCTGCGGGAAACACGGTACAGGTGATAAGTAGCTCTTTGACATGTTAACGTCGGGCACACCCTCGCTTTAGAATACCAAATCTAGAATAACAATTTCTGATCAAGTTCCTAACATTCATATAGAGAATATATTAATAGGATTTTACATCAGTTAAGTTCTAGAATGAAGTCATGACGATTTCAGTCTGACTTGCCGAATTATGCACGTTGCATTTATGAAAACACCACAAATTGTTCATTAAGCAACCTGGCTTCCCTACTACCATTTAGGTAGGTATTAAGCTTAGAATTCTATAAAAATATTACCTCGCATATTCGGCATCCGAGAATCTTCTGTACGATCCAGTAAACCGTCTTTCAATTTATCGAAATCTTTCCTAAGTGCGTGGAGAGCATTTTCAAGACGTTCGGTAGGATTGGCTTTTACAACCCGGAGGATCTCAGAGAGGTATTTTAAAATAGTATTTGTTCGCTCATGGAAATTAGAGTCCAAATGGTTTATTTTTTTTTCTACGGAATCTATCATTTTCAAATACTGTTCACTAGCCATCAAAGTATCTACAAACTTTTCAACGACTACTTCTCCTTTAACACTTCGGCCAGTTGACGTCGGCTCGCGATGTTGTTTAACGACAAACTTAACATCCTCTTCCTCAGCACTATCTTCCTGTAATTTTGTTACCTGTTTTTTTGCACGAGACAATGAAGTCAATAAAGTAATTAAGAATATTAATTTCCACATATTCTTCGTACTTGTCGACATCACCAAATCGAATGAATCAATGGCGAACTCGACCATGTTTAACTTAAACTTTCATATTATAATAACATTGTCAAGTTTCGATATCTCATTATTACATACCCATTGTCTGAATAGATTCTTTGATGAGAACTCTCTCATATGAATTAATAACATATTGAAAAGTAGGTACACGTTTATCAATGACGACAAGTACCTACATATCTTTTCAAATTACCTTTAATCCTATTGCAACTACTATAATTTACGCCAGTGCAACGCGATTTGAGGAATCACAATGTGTGGTTTAACTTTCTGCAGCCGTATATTGTACACTTGCGAGGTTAATAATTATATTCCTAGCCAGCCCCAAAATCCAGCTGGTGTATAGTGACCACATGTAGGCATTCAATCTATCTCGGCACCTTGGCTTACTGGCATGAGACTAAAGTCTATCAATTATGACAAACTCTATGGAATTACTAGTAGGTACGTATTACTTAAGTATTCTAATTTTTTCCGTGGTGAACAGGAAAGTGTATTAAATATAAGGGGGAATAAAAAATATAAGCACTATATATGTACACTTATTTCTGTGTGTGCCAATAGTAGTTAAAAACGAAATAAGCAGTTTTTATGTCATTTCAACCAATCCAATGTTTTTTTTAGAATTCTTGTTTGTTTGTGGACCCTAATTTAAGAAACTGCTGATTTTATTTAAATGCATTTCTAACTGATGTATTTTACTAAGCCTGCACTGAAGGGAAGTGAGCGCACTCAGTCGTGTCTAAATATTGATAGGTCGGATAAGAGAAGTTGAATGGTGGCCAACTTGATGCTGTTGAAACGATATTAAAACAGTGGAAAGATTAAAATGCTTCTCGTAAACATGATAACACGCATGATAACTAAACGTCGCACTGTAACGTGTGTAACGACGCTACAATTCGGTCGAAGTATAGGACAAAGTGTACATATGTACTTATAGTCCTCGCGTCACGTACTTAACCTCAATTATTCTGGTTACTCGGCTGTTTTCCCGCTGGTACAATAAGCAATTCAATAATGTTGAAGGTAAGTCTTAATAAGCAAGTTTTTAACACTTGGTTACAGTGATATTCCGTTTCAAGTTATTGTATGTTATAAAATTATATATTATTATAATAAATCATCACTTGTTGCATTTAATATAAGATTAGTATCTATTTTACGGTTTGCTTCTTAACTTACACGAACTATGTGCCAATGTTTGTGCTCTATTTCTTATATTAAAATTTGTATTTTTAAGGGCATTGTGGGACTTGTTACTGGAGGTGCATCAGGCCTGGGCCGTGCCACTGCAGAGCAGCTATTGAAACAAGGAGGGCGCGTAGTCATCGGAGATTTACCCAACAGCCCTGGACAAGATCTTGCAAAGCAGTTGGGAGAAAATGCGGCATTTGTACCACTTGATGTATGTTGTAAGCGTCTTATATCGCTTCTGAAAATAAAGACGACGGTCAAACTTGATGCCTAATATTGTTAATTGTTGAAGTTGAATAAGGTGGATATTGACCAATACAATGTCCACAATATGCAGGATGTAAATGAATAATGTTAGGTACATTTATTTAATAGGTAACATCAGAACAAGATGTGAAGAACG
Organism: Asbolis capucinus; assembly: GCA_018249125.1. Classification (NCBI taxonomy): domain Eukaryota; kingdom Metazoa; phylum Arthropoda; class Insecta; order Lepidoptera; family Hesperiidae; genus Asbolis; species Asbolis capucinus. The sequence continues at coordinate 39,047 of DWJZ01000178.1, forward strand.
CTCTGCAGACAACATTGGACAAGTTTGGACGACTTGATGTTTCTGTCAATTGTGCTGGGATTGCAACTGCAGCTAGAATTTATAATTTTAAGAAAAATCAACCATTTGATTTAAAAACATTCCAAAAGACTATCGAGGTAAAATGCTGTCCTTTTTAAATTTCTTTATGCCTAATTATTTAAGATTAATATTTTAATAGAGTTCAAAAATAAGTTTCAAACGTCTGGTTGTTGTTTTACAATGTTCGTATTTTCTGAATAATTGCACGTGATTTAATATTATGGTATAATCACATACACACTTTACGTACTTTAGTATACTACGTCTCTGAGTCTCACCCAAAATTTATGAGGTTACAACTAACGTGAAAAATTTGATTTGATTTGATATCTATCAAGACATGCCTGCTTATCAGTAGATAAAAGGGCTTGTCTCGTAATTAAATGGATAGCAACATGCTCAGGATTAATACTTAAAAGCGAGAACCACAATAATTATGTATATACCTACGTTTTATACACTGCTTCAACAAATTACAGGTAAATTTAATAGGAACATTCAACGTCATTCGTCTTTCAGTCGGTTTAATTGGGAAGAATGCACCTGATGCGGATGGGCAACGAGGCGTTATAATTAACACTGCAAGTGTTGCTGCCTTTGACGGACAGGTATATATAAATATGTATATGATACAAA
>DWJZ01000179.1:0-39692 GCA_018249125.1 Asbolis capucinus
GAGTATCTGAGTATGGCTTCAGCGGAAACATTCCAGTATCGTATGACCGAATTTAGTACCGTCAGCATCGTAAGGAATTATTTGGAATGGGAAATAAATTGTTACACATTCATACCTCTGCATTCATAAATAGTGGAATGAGTAATGGAGAGCACATGACTATAATCTATCTCTGTGCCAAATTAAATTCAGGTCCATTCAGCAGTTTTAACATGAAGCAGTAGCAAAGTCCCATCATCCATCCGTAAATCTTTACAAACTTTCACATTTGTGATGTTAGTAGGACGTTTACTTTGAATGGTTTTTTTAATGCCAGGACTTTTTTAGTTACAGTTAATCCATCGTTAACGACGTTTTCGATAAACCCAATGTTCCTAATATTCAAAGTCATGTAACAACTGATAAATCTCAGTTTTTAAGTGGGGTTCATTACTTCAAAATTACCTTATCCAAGAATTACGGACACATAGACAGACAGATAAACAAACAGATTGACAGACACATAAGAATAGTGTCAGCCGGTAGAGAATCAGGCTACCAGGATTCCAGCTTATCTTTTTCGAAATACAATTGTACAAAATCGTCAAGTTTAAAATTCCAGATCGAATCTGCACCGAGTATATCCCAAGTTAGACTAAACTCTATAAGTAGAAGTAAATGGGATGATTGTTGGTTCCAAAATTGTGTCATCATAAATCACTATAATTGCGATTTATAGTATAATATCAAATAGTCTTATGTCTTTCCAGAAACAATTTGCCATAGTAGCTCTAGGAGGTAATGGTATCGACGACGGTGTCTGAACTAAAATAGGCGATCTATATCCCTCATGAAAATTACAACGCAGACATTTTCAGGAAATTATTCTAAAAGGCGTTTCTACCTTATTTGCTATCTGTACACCTGAAAATACCACCACAAAGGCAATAATTGCATTACGAAGCAATTTAGTCTATAGCAAGTAGTATTAAATTACGTGCGTCTCCTATGAGTATTAACGGTAATTTATCCCGGAAATATCTTTAAAAGAAATACATAAATTTAAAATGTCTCAGGATAACCTGAACTATACATTCCATTTCTCTGTGCAGTTCTAGTTGAATTATTTTAGGGAATTAGTTGGATAAGAATAAATGAAACACAATTCATAATGGAATATTCACCATTTATATTCGTATAATTAAAAGCCAAACACTGCAGATTATTATTAGGCATAATTTAAAACAGTAATTGTAACTTCAAAGGAATATCTTCGCCTCTTACAAACATCGAACCATGACTGAACAAGTATCGACAATTTTCATTACTTCTGTCTTCTTTGTTCATCAAAATATCCACCAAAGCCTTAATTTCATTGTAGGCAATATCATTTAAATTAATTTTCATTAATCCTACAGCCCGAACCACGAATGCCTTTAACATTTTCTCAATCTCATTTTTTCGTCCCTCTGACCAATCCGCGATATTTTTTAATAAAATATTGAAATGCATGGCAAGTGTTTCATCACCGTCAACGTTAAATGCCTGATCTACTATATCCAGAAGAATACGTAATGCTTTATTTCTATTATTCATATCACCTCCCGGATTTTGGGAAAATGTATGTCTCCCAGCAAGATACGATCGGAAATCTACTAACATTTTTCTAATTTCCGATGTATCTCTATTAATCAAATTTTCTAAATATCTACATATTTCCAAGGCTGAAGATTTTCCTAACATTAATTCTAAAAACTTGGAGTGATCTTTGATATGTATAAGTAATCTTAGAAAAATATAATTTAATTTCGCATCTGATAATTTCAATAATTCTCGCGCTACATCGCCTATGTTATCTGTAAATTTTAGGGTTGGTCTACAAATTTCAAATTTAATACATAAGTAATCTATGTCAGCTCTTTGATTATAAATAACCTGGTTATGAAAGTGTTTCAAAATAGTCATAATTGTATTTGTAGTTAAATTTACATTATGCTTAAAAACCATATCGTTTAATAAACTCACTTCTTCGTCATAAACAAACATATTAAATGTATGTGCAGTATCAATCATTGAAAATTCTTTATCAATATTATGTGAAAACTTCTGTTTATAAAGTTTACTGAAAAAGTTACGAGCATTTTTGGTGAAGCTTTTCACAAAAATGTCTAATGGCGGCAATGTATCTTTTCTTATATGTAGTTCAATCGACATATAATAGGGTATATCTCGAAACATTTCTTCCCCTCTTTTGATTGCGTGTGTTTCATATTTTTGCAACATTGCTGGATATTTATATTTCAGTTTGGAATAAACTTTAGTATTCAAAGCTTCTTTAGTAATTTTATCATTTAACTCATAATTTATGGGTTCATGGTCATTTTCATTGGGCCTAAATATTATTGGTTCAAAATGAATAATAGATTCATGAATTTCTTTTAGGAGGGTGTAATTACCTATTTCGTCTTTGTAAAATTTCAAATTAACTTCCAGTTCATCCTGAGTGGCTAAAATATAATTTATTTTTATAATTTTTACAATTAACAATAGTATTAATATTGGCTTCAGATAAGGCTTAACGTCTGCCTTGATCATAAACACCAGGACCGACAGTTTTACATGCCTTCCAAAGCACGGTGGCCCATTAATATAGTGAATATATTGTGATTTAAGCTTAAAAGAAAACTCCTATTTCTTACCTCCACTTTGATATACACGTAATAAGAAACAAAGGAAAACCAAATACATGTTTCTTCTGCGTGGATTATTGCAGATATAAAACTAAAAGTACCATTAACAGTATTCGTTTCATTATTTCTTTTAGTGTTTATGAACGAGTACACTATGCGGCAAAGGTTTCACATTCATCATCGTAACTACATAACATTTGAACGTTGGTATCAAACGGGAGGTCCTGGGTTTAAGTCCTGCGATACGTACCTCTACTTTTCAATGTTATTCGCGTATCAGAAATGAATTATCACTTGCTACGGTGAAGGAAACGTCGTGAGAAAACTTGCACTCCTAAGAGTTCTCCATAAAATTGTCAAAGGTGCGTGAAATCCAACGCATTTGACCAGGATGGTGGACTAAGGCCTGTACCCCTCACATTCCTAGAGGAGACTCGAGCCCAGTAGTGAGACAGTTGTTACATAGAAAGCTAAGGTCCGATAGACTGGAGAACATGGTAGACAATTCACTTTCCAAACCGAAAAGTTGCCCAAATGACCCGAAATGAAATGAAACAGTGGTCGGAGTAATAATTTTGAAGTATTTAACGAATGTGGACAATGTTAGAACTTAGTTACAGCTCGTACGCGCAATACATCAACCGTTTAATGGGCTGAGGATATGTAATGGAGATTTATTATGCCACTAAAACATACTCTGGATTTGTCTATTTCTGTAATGGATTCTGGATAGTAAAGCTTACTTTGTGATGTATACCGCTGTTTTAAATAGCTGCTTAATATACGATTAAGTTTAGGTAGTAGTTTACTTTGCAACTATTCGCATATATAGGACGGTATTGTATTCTTCTTCCGAATCTCTTTCTGTCTGAGGGCCGTGGTCATCATAAGCAGACTTTGTATGGTGTAAGAACACCTGCCTGTAAGCCTGGAAGACCAGGCTTCTCCTCTTCTCTGCGTTTGACAACTGCGTTCTCCGAATTACCTACCGCTCACAGTCACCATTAGTGGTATTCAACGATCCAAGATACACAAAATGATCGACAGAATCGAGGTCTTGCAATTCGTATATTATTTTTGAAACTGTTAGCTCGAGCTATAAACATTAGCTTTGTCTTGCTCCGGTTATTCGTAGTCGGCATTACTATTCTTACTCTATACTTATTCTACTGTCTGCAGAAATTCGGCTACTTCCTTTTCATTGGAACCTATAGTGGTGGTGTCATCTACAAATTGTAGGCTGTTTATGAGTTGCCTGCCGTGTAGTCATACTTCCACTCATCCAAGACTTTACACATAATGTGTTATCCAATTAGGTTAAATAGTTGCGGTGGCAGTATACAACCCTGTCTCACACCTCGCTCCGTCCTAAATGGTCGCAATTCGGTGTATCTTCGAATAACCTTCTAGATACAGATTCTGCACGAGGAAGATAAGCTAATCCCATTCTTTCATGACTTCATATAAGTAAATAATTGTATGTAGTAAATAAATAATTAATCGCTTACGCACTGAAACCCCAGGCTTGGAAAAGATCCTTATATTTTAATCCTTAGATTCAGTCCACAGTCTGAGGTGTTAAAGCTGTAATTGGTCATAAGTATATATTGATATATGGTTTGAACGTCGGTCTTTCCATTGATGAATGTATGTAAGATGTGATCATGATCGGCTTCAGGCGAGGGGATACCGGTCAAGGCACAACAAATTTTATAAATTGTATTACTACAACTAGTAATATATGTAGCTTTGAAATAAACATTAATATTTTAGAATAATATTCTGTTAAGAAATATGACAATTTAACCACAATACGCGACATTAAAATCTAAAGATAGCCAGTAAGTTGTGTGTCGCGGGGACCGACAAACACGGTTATAAAACAAAAATATCCATTCGGGAATCAAACCCGGAACCGCAGCACTGCGTTGAAAGCGGATAGGGTTACCATACGGAAATTTTATAGGAAAAAACGCAAGGATATAATTTGAAAGTGTTAGTCGTAAAAACGTAATTAGCTTGTTTAAATTGTCTGAAAATCTTGTTATAGTTCAGAATTAACTGAATACATTAAACTGACTTAAAATACCACGGAATTTATAAATTAACAGATGAAGTAAAAACTCTGTAGCTCTTTTTAAGAATATTACTCGGGCGGAGAATTATGAAATTTAGCACAGTTAACATTTCTACGGAGAAGAGGTGCAGAAACTCCTATTTTGTACTATTTGGTATAAAAACACATTGAAATTACATTGAACAATTAAATAAAAACATTATCATGCATTTGATACACAGTGACGCTTAATAAGTTCAACCGCCGACAAGTTCTCTGGTTAATGTAAACCTATAAAAAACCTTTTAATCTTTCGTCGCCATGACACATCATCAGATGCTAAGATCGATGGCGTATTAAGTTCGATTCGATTTTCCAATTTGAATGGCTTTAACCTATCGATTGCTCACTACTAATCACGGGTCCTTCCCCACACTGAGGAGGCCTAGAGCATACTCCACCATGCTGCTCCAATGCGCATTGGTGGAGAGGTTAGTGGCCAACCCATGTGTCGGAATTTTTTATGCCACCCGAAGGCCTCCGACATAGCTTGACGATCGTTATCTAACGATAACAACCGGAACCGACGGCTTTGCCCTTCGAAACACGGAAGCGTTCATAATTTGTTTTGTCACTAGCGGTCACCCACCTTCCTACCGACCGTTCCCGCTGTTTTTTTTTATCGGTCGGCAATGAAATGGGCTATGAACGCTTCCAATTTGCATGTCGACATAAGATATCTTGAAACAAATGAACTCTGGACCATACCCTCTGCCACAACATGAGGGACAAGTCCTAAAACATGGTAACCCTGGGGAGAAGGGAAGGGAGTCAATCTACCATCGACCATTATATTGACATGACTAACTGTTACCTGCCGCAGTACTAAACTTGCCGTATTTGCATTTGATCGTACCTAATTGTTTATTACTATGGAAGACAGTTTGACAAACAAAAATACTTGGTTATAGACAATCCTTTGGAACGGTCTTGTAATCTTGTTGGTAATGACCTTACAAATCCAGGGGTAAAGGGTTCCACTCCCGGCCCGACCAGATACGTATGTAAGAGATGAACATTTTTTCTTGATCATGGATGTTAACTGTATTTTTATGTTGTCAAAGATCGTCATGAATGATTGAAGATTTAATTCTCCATTCTGAAGTGTTTTCATGCTTGGTGCACATCCTGCTATACCTACTACAATATTTTATATGCGAAAATTTGTGAGAATGGATGGATGGATGTTGGTAACTCCACGCAAAATCTACTGAATGGATCTGAATGACATTTGGCACAGATTGTCTGGAGTAACACGTAGGTTACTTTTTACCAACGTACCTAGAACGCGGACAAAGAAACGGACGGAAACTAGACAAGCCATAAAGTAAGCCCTCGCGCACATAAAAATTTATTTAACACTTCCATTGGCCACTAACCCCTATTCTATCTATGTTTTCAAAGTATATGTGCTCTACTAATACCGCCAATTATACTAAGCATGTTAAATGTAAACGGGAAATCAGAATCTGTACATTGTTATACTAATATTTCGACCAACCGTATGACCGTCCCGGCAAGACTGCACAATAACGTATAACAAGAAACAAATCGCGAGTACCTATTTACATTTAAATAGTTTACCCACCTCCTATCCACATTGAGGTGGGTTGGAGAGATGAAAAAACCCCTAATCCTTCTCAATTGTAAGGAGCACCCGCGCTCAGTATTGGGGCCATGGGTTGAAGCGAAGCCCAACCTTTAACATACTCGTATTTCAATATGTTCAGGTAAAATCTTTCAAGCTTAATTATTCCCCCTTCCTCTTTCACCACGCAGCTTAAATTTTCCATAAACCTTCCGTCCTGACAATGCATTTTTATGATAAGCATGATCTGATGTTAAGTTCAGAATTGGATCCAGACAAGGGAACTTCTTAACAGTTAAGTATACAGGTATGAAATTTCACGTGTTTTTACAAGTTTTTATTTAGCTTGCAGTGTATGTTTGTATATGAGTATGTCAGTATATTTGTTTGTTACGGGTCAAGTCTTGTAAGCTTAATTAGACCCACTTCCTCTTACACTACGGAGCGGAAATTTTGTATAAAGTATTCATTCTAATAACAATACATTTTTATAACAAGCATGACCTGATGCTACGTTCAGGATTGGCTCCAGACAAGGAAACTCATCAACGGTTAACAATACAGTTATTACATTTTGTGTGTTTCTTTGAATTACGGATTTATAATTAAAACTCGTTCTTTTAAATATTTTTAATAAACCTTATTAGTGCTGCATAACTAAAGCGTGTGTTTTAAATATTTAGTAAAGCTTGTTTCATTCAAGTATCACACAACGATCAGCTACAATCAATATTTCCTCGCCGACAACGCACCAATAACTGCAGCTCATTAATTGGAAAGTTTACCAGACCGCCGCGGGGTCGCTGTGGTCCGCGCTGGCCAGCTGTACCCGCCTCACATTATGTTCCAGTTAGATAGGGTACTTAGCAAATCCCCTACAGGCTTACATTTACTTACATCTTGTTACACTTAGGATATCCTATGGACTCGTTGGATAGATTGACAGAAAGTGATTTTACCATACAGGTGCTCAAATATAGTACCTTTTTATGTTATAAGCAGGCAAATGAGCGGATACCTGATAGTAATCACCCATTGACATTAGAAAACCAGGCTGTGACTATGGAACGAAGTTATAGACTCGTGAAGAAGAAAGAAGGGAATCGGTAAATCACTGAAAGAATCAGGGCCAATAATGACACTAAGGGACCCCAAATATTTCAACAACATTTTGGAACGGATAGAAAAAAAATGGAACGAAGGATGAAATAGTAAAGTGAGACAGAAAAAAAGTAGAGCTGGCTCTGAAGCTTAAATGTAAATCTAAAATCGAGTTGCGATTCCTTATTCAACCGGTACCTTACTGCTGGCGATCTTGGGTCCCATTCCCATCCCCTTGGTTGGGTTGGGTAGGAGTCAGAGAGGCCTTTCTCCTTTATAATGGTCCTGTTGCATGCAAGGCATTCGTCTTTTGAGGTTGGATGTGATGCGGATCAAGACTTCCAGAACTTTTCCGGACACTTTTTCGGAGACGATTAACTTTTCCAAGTTCTTCGCGAGACACCCGAAATTTGCAAAGCTTAAAACACAGTAGAATAAAGATACCAACACCCATTTTTCTGAATTGGAAGGCATGAAGGCGAAGGTGGTCAATTACCATTATCACGACTGCTTGTTTGTCAGTTATGCCCAGGAAAAAGTCCTCACCAGTCCTCTCTGTCCACAAAGAGACCAAAGGGAGTGTATGAATGTCGTCTCGGCATGCCCTCGTCTCTATTGGCTACTGGCTCCTAGACTGACTGATGTGGCGCCGAGTACTGCACTCTAATGGTTTTTGAAATATAAGCTGAAGCGTTTCTTCATCGGTCTTATTTCCAATAGATAAGTACTGCTACACAGGAAATATTAAGTTACTATAATAAATAATTTATGAAAGCCAAAAATGTATAATTATAATACCGTAAACATAACTTTTCCATGTTTCTCTTAAATGATGTAATAATGATTTCATTTCGAAAATGATTTAATAATTTGTTTAATTGATAAAAAATGCTTTTGTATTTAACTGGATACGACTAAGTACCTATCAAGTCACGTCATTGACGTGACGTCAATTTACAATTGACAAAGTAAAGCGATAAGAAGGCCGACTTATCAGCCCTAGAGCCGATGTACAAAGGAACGATTTTTCCTTCGGTTTGGTAAAGTGAATCTGAAAGCGTATAAATTATACGTACGTGTAAATAAACATAACAAACGCCTACACGCTCATTCCCCCGCACTAGGTTTCCCTATGTCGAGTGTTGCATGTATAACATAAATACACGTCATAATAACACCCATAACCCGAGAACAGACATTTATCTGCCCGTAAATATCTGCCCCGACCCGACACTACGCTTTGCACGTAGAGTCACTACGAACTAAGCTACACAGCCAATAAATAAAATGAAATCGCCTCCGCTTCTGACCTCCCCACAAGCAACAGGTAACGCAGTAAATTAGTGGGATGGTCCACTAACCGCACATTATGTGATCCCGCGGGATAGACTTATTACTCGACGCTGTCACCTGAAGGCGACGCATTGCGTGCTCCATACCACAGTGTTCTAAACTATTTGAAACATTATACACTTCAACACACAAGAGTAGCCTAGTTGATAGTGACGAAGCAAGTGTTTCCGGGTTCGGTTTCCGCGGGATAATTGTGTGGCAGATATTTGTTCGTGGGTCATAAATATGATTTTTATACCCATATCCTTTTTGAATGTTTTTTGAATTACTTTGCGGACTTAAGAGATTTTATACCTTTAAGCTTAGTAGTGAAGAATCCTGTACTTTGTTATAAAAGTTTGGGATTGTACTTATTTTTGCCCATGTAGCGGGGGTATGAGTGTGTAAACGTTTACTTTATTATTAAACATGACTAACTCCACGACATTACATGGAATTTGAAATATGTATTGTGTAGTAATAGTAGTGTTCAATAAATTCCAATTAATTAGCGGAGTAAGCAGATACGATCGGCATAGCAAGTTCGCGCGTGACATTTAAATTGGATACAATAAGTAGCGTAATTTTATTCCGCTGTTTACTTCTAGGTCACCCGGTGTGCGTGTATTGTCAGGCACCGTAATCACTGATATACTGTAAAGCTGGCTTCCCACAGCATCTCTTTGGACATCCGGTGATATGAACGACTACACTACACTACATTTTTACAGTAAAATTATTACTACCTTATTGTTACTGATATCGACAAATTTATTTACAGATTTTATCATATTGCATTATTTATATGACTAAATTTTAATTGGTTCTTTTTCATATTTACTCATATTGTGACAGAAATGAAAATAGAATAATAGTCAATTATATCTTGTATTATTACATTTGCTTGCCATGTTATGGTCTGATTGTGTTAAACTGTGCATGCTTTAATAACATTGTAGCCACAATTACTGCAAATAAATAAATCAATCAATACATAAAGTACTAAACTCTGCATGTAGGTGAACTAAAGCAACTTAAAACTGGTAGAATTGTCAAGTATCCACTTATTTAAATAAACATGAGCTCAACATTAGATTGTCAGGAAATTACTACGGGAACAATCAAGTGATAGTGACCAATCTCGGTGCTTCTATACATATGTATGTATGTCCTGTTTCAGCATCGTGACTGAATTATATGGTGGCAGAAAAACAGCGCCGATCTAATAAGTCGTCGTGAACATTTAATTCAAATAAACTTCAAGTATTCCGTTAAAGTTGGAATTTATATTTTATGTAATTTATTAAAAAAAGATTTTGTGAGATTCAAGTTTGTAATAAGGTCATTCAAACGTAGAATATATTTTTAGCGACACAAAAATATGACAACAGGCTGAATCATACATATATTATGTCGGGAATAATTCGTCATTTTTTTTAGTACTCAATAAGTTAGCGCTTGACTACGAAATCACCGGTAAATGGTGAAATAGTTTTTACTACACGTTTGACATCTAGTTGTCCATCTTTGGGAAACATTTTGGTCCGGGAGGCAGAATCGCTGACAGTGCATAACAGCTCTTATTCTCACTCGAACCGAGACCAGCGAGACGAATCAAACGGTAGCAACTGATAAATATGCAAATTACTTACACGCCGCACTCACGGCACCCAAAACGTAAAAGAGATTGAATTTTAAATCACGTGAGACAGACGATATTATAACGATCTAAAAACGATATGGATGAATACGACTGAACTGTGTCCATTAATTTTATTTTACATTTTTCTTGCAAATGATATTAAAGGTAAATGGGATTAAGCTGGTAAAGTTTATAGTATTGTAATTAATATTTTAGAATACGTCGAAAATTAAAGTTAATACATAGGTCAGGATGCATAAAAATACCAACAATAATTCATTCTGTTCTTTCCGAATAAGCTACTATAAAGCACTCCTTGCTAAATATGTGTCGCAACGTAATAACATCAGGCATACCATCTCAGATACGCACCTAACGTATCGGGAAATCATTGATTTAACTTTACAATCTACATGTCAATCTAAAGTGTTTCGATATGCAAATATCGAAATCGAATGCAAATATCGAAATATCGAAAGAAACACTATAGATAATTAATTATTTAAATCTCAAAATAATAGTTTAAATTGACAGCTTGACACACTTACTGAAGTGTACTAAGGGATAATTAAAAAGACAAAATTTTACATTGCATCAGTCTTTTAGGAACATACATCAGCCAATTAACTGATCAAACCAGTCATTATAAATGCCATTTGTTCTTCGATTTGTTCTTCGAAATACCCCTTGTATTTATATAATTATAAGATTTTCCCGCGATTACAACCGCTTAGTACCCTTTCAATCCTACCCTCCACAATAATATCTTACATATGAATGCAAAGTATTGTGCTTATATCTTCAATAATGGAGAACTTTCACACAAACTCAAAAATCTTAGATTACCTGTTAGCTAAATGATTATATCAATAAAATATATTTTTATAATATTTTTTTGTTAGACAGACAGAGTTAATTTCACAATTATAATATTAGTAAGGATAAGAAAAAATATATAAAATCGTTTTAATCTCGGACCGTTACATAGCGCTGTAGCTGTATTTATGATGGCACACGCGGCGAGCTACCGTGAGTACCGAGTGTGTACACGATAAGCGTGGGCGTCGGACTATCCAGCTATTAATTACTTGATGTATGTGTTGAAGTCTGAACAGAAAACAGTATTTCATTGAATATTCTGCGACTGTGTGCGACTCGGTTCAACTTATTTGTGAATGTGTGTATGGACACCCTTGCTTCGGATCGAGGTTACGAAGGCGGGAAAAAAGAAATCAAGTCTAGCATAGTATGACGATTAGGAAACTTAGAACATATCTCCTCCATCACACTGCCTCAGTACTGATGCGTGGTGGCTTCGACCTAAAATATAGTAAATGCCTTCATTAATAATTTAACACAAAATACTGCCTGCATGAATATACACTTATACATATTTGAATGACTAACCAACTAACTTGAATAACTAACGAACTAAGAAAAAGTTTAAAAACATTCTATGTTCAATCTAATTAGATTGTATCTATTTGACTGTAATAAATAGTTATAATACACAGTGTGACATTTTGAGACGTGTTTATTTGTTGAAGATTGGAAATGAACTAAACAATATATCAGCCCGCATTTAAAGTGAGCTGGTATGTATCGCGCCACATTTTTCGCGCTGATCGACGTCTACTTATATTATTGATTGAAGGGTGGAGGAGAAAGTAATCAGCACAAGAATTGGATTTTATATGTATCTATGCCACCCTAATGACTGCTACCTAACGATAAGAACCGGGAACAAAGGTTACCTTCCCTCCGAACCCCGAAAGAGCTCAAGAGATTTTTGCTAGTAGTTATCAAAAATCGTCCTACCAATCGCGCCCGCTGTTGCAACAATTTATAAAATTTGAAAAGCAATGCTCATTTTCTAAGATCATTGATAAATCGTTGGAAGATCTAGCCACTATATTCATTATTACAGGTACAGGCACGCGAGAATATTTTACTGTGTTCCATGTCAAAAGTAATAAAGCTAACTTTTTGATTAGTCTTGCATTTCTCTAGGGGAACCTTCAATACATAATTATATTTAATAGAGATCGAACGGCGAACGAATACCAATAATTCAATGATATAGTGCAAATATGTGTTGGTCAAATGCATGGTATTCGTAGTGTGTATGATGTGTTTAGTAATTATATGTAGGTATGACATCAGCTTTCTGAAGGAAAAATTATATGGAATATTAGCTAGAATATAATGAATTCGGACCACTGTAACTCGGTAATGGCCCTGTGACGCGAGATGGCGCGGTGGCGCAGCGAATTGAGTTGTGGATTAGAATGTGTTTTGATTCATGAGGTTTAGTGATGTGTTTATTTTACCTGAATTTGACAGGGCGGTTGGTCTAATGGTTAGTGAACCTGACTGCTACACCGAAGGTCAAACTTTTCTGTGATGAGCAAGAATGTTCGTCCTGTGTGTCTGGGTGTAAATATCTATATGAGTATGTATTTAAATATATATATATATACATATATATGTATGTTTATCAGTTGTCTGATCACCTTAGTACAAGCTAACGCTTAGTTTAGGGTCAGATGGCCGTGTTTGCGATGTCCCGAAATAATTATTTATTTACTAGAGTATAAGTGTGTCAATGTTTAAATTATATGAAAAGGAATGCTATTAAGTAATTTATTATAACTAACAAGAAAACGCGGTACAAAACCGCGAGATGACTCATTTGTTAGACGTGGGAACAACATTTATTACTGTTCCTATATAGGGATTGCCGTGCCATTCTAAAGAATACTAATTAAAATATCTACAGAACCCCAGTTAGTTCTACACAGCTGAGGTATTTTAACGAGGACATGTGTGCTTCTGGATATTTGTGGAAAAATCTATTTGTCGACGTAATTATGTTATCTAATAACGGCCTCATACACAAACACAGGACATACTCGTATCTTCGGGCATTATTTCGGTAGTACTAATATAAAACTGTAGAAAGAAATAGCATACCATACATAGCATGATTAGTTGCTTTAACGAAATATTCAGGCGTTCAGCAATTAAGATCAATATGACTAAATTGTGGAATTTACCTATGGTATTCGATACCCTGGGTCACAAGATGGGTCACTTTAACACCTATCTTTATCCCCATCTTTTGGTCATCCTCCTTCCCATTCTTCTACTGTAATTCCTGAAGCGGTCAGTTGTTAGTATGTCATTATAAACCCGGATGCGTCCACGGTGTACTGTTTTGACCTATTTTACTTCTTTATTTGTCTTCCTCGCTCTCGAGAATGTTTCAAATAGCGGATCTATCACTTCCTTATTGGCCGGCAACACGTTGCGGGGACTAATGAGTGCTAATAACCCTTGCTTACAATAAACTACGATTCTTTGTGTCGCGGTTGGCATGGATAACAACGTAACATATCGCAATTAACACTAAGGACCCAATAACAAACATTTAATTGCCACAAATCAGCCCTGGCCGTGAATCAAACCAGTTCCTTCATATCACAGGATTATTAACGCCGTTGGAAATGATCAAACTCGCGAATACCATCGTCTAAAAATAAATATAAATCCCTAACAGAATTCCAATTTCATTCCATCAGGTGATATCTAGACTGTATCTAATGTCACGTCACATGAGCATGAACACTGAGCCGGGCTGCGTGCGACAGGCGGCACGGCACGACACGACACGACGCCGACGCGACGTATCGAACGCTATTTGCCGATCTTAATGCAACGTAAGCAGATTAGCGCTTGTGGCGCGGCGATCTAAATTACTTCCGTCATCCTACACACGCAGTCACTGGTCCATAGGTCAGTGCTACAGCCTAGTTGGTACTGATCCTGCTTGCGGAGCGAGATATCCTGGGTTCGATTCTTGGCAAGGCAGGAATTTATGTGATGATAAATTGTTCTCGAGTGTTATTTGTGACGTGTATTTGTGTAGTCCAGTTTCCATACCCCTCGCTACACAAGGAATTTTGCGGGCTGTAAGAAATATGGGAAGGGTAGATCCGCTATTTCAAACATTCTCGAGACCGAGGAAGAAAAATAAAAAAGTAAAATAGGCCCAGACAGTACATCGTGGACGCATTGGAGTACTTAATGACACACCAATGACTGACCGCTTCAGGAATGACAGTAGAAGAATGGGAATGAGGATGACCAAAAGATTCGAAGAAAGATAAAGATTAAAGTGACCCAGCTTGTGACCCAGGGGTTCGTATACCATAGGTAAATTATGAACTGAACTTAATTGCTGAACGCCTGATCATTTTGTTAAAGCAACTAATCATGAAGAATGCTTGCACATGTACATATATTACTCTACTTATCTATGTACGTGGTAGCTATTAATGTTGTACTAGTACGTTACCGTATAAGGATAAGTTTTTGTTAATAAGAAATACAGAAATACTGAACGTCACAAACGTGTTTATAACCCAATACAGACGTCACAGCACATAGGGTTGGCAGCAGACTGGGGACGAAGCACCCCCACGCCCTTGCTGATCGTGCACATTGCACTTGACACCTGTAACGTACTTGTCCCTACACACAGCGTTTATTATTGACTAACTAACTCACCAGACATTGTTTTGTGATATTCAATTCCAATCAAAATAAGAAAATATTTTTTGTAGGCTTATAAACCATATCAACCCAATATGATTGTTCACAGCGGTCCAGCAGTAGGTACTGCCATTAAAATTGTTCTCTAACGATAACAACGACAGTTTGATGTACCCTCCGCGCTTATGAATTTATTTGCTACTAGCGGTCACCTATCCTACAGAACGCGCCCGTTGTTACTTTACTTTTTAGATCGCTTACAATCGAAACAAGCCACTGGACTAATATCGTTTCCTTAAAAATACTTAAGCCCCGGCATGCAAATACCACAACAACAGTATAATAACAGTGTCACAATCATAACATGTGTAATGGCGTCCATCGTTAGAAAAAGTCACATTTTCCCACAAACACGATCCGCTGCAAATTCCTTTGTAAACACATTACAATATCATTGTAGTATAAGAAAATAAACTAAACCGTTGTGCGTAAATCTGTCAGATGTCATCAGTCACTGCCAGTGGTGATTCAGCCCGCGGGGCGAGGGAGGGGGGACGCGGAAGTGCGTTCAACGTAGGCTCTTTACTAACGTGAACACTTCGCTTTTTCGATGTGTTTCAATGTGTGAGTAAGCTTCAGGTGCAAAATCACACTTTTTCAACACACGCTCTCGAAGTTTCTTTTTGAAATATTTTGTAATCGTCCATGCTACATCTGAAGTTTATGAAACTTTGCATAGTTGGTAGTATTATAAATGCGAAAGTTTATGATATATATGAACTGATAACTGTTTGGATAGATGGACGGTTGGATGGATATTTGTTGTTCTGTCAGGCAAAAAATATTAAACGGAGCTGAATGAAATTTGGCCCAGAGATAGATTATAGTCTGGAATTGGGAATAACACAAGTTACTTATCATTAATACGTGACGCGGGCGAAAGAGCAGGCAGTAACTATACTTGGTGCAACTTCGATCCGGAATAAATGTAAACACACCATAAAAAACTTTTGTAGGGTTTTCATTAACTATGCAAAAAAATGGGGCTTTTTCCTCTAAACTATATTTTTGGAAATATGTTATTAAACTAAGTATAGCGCAAAGAACAAGTACAAACTGCAAATAAATATAGTCATAGCAATCACACAAAAAAATTACAACATATAACGTCATTCACAAAATCACATTCTGACATCCTTAATTTCACGAAGCAGTCAACAGCCTTTCAACTATTGAAGTATGTTGTTTTACAATTTATTGTTTTTCATTCTAATACACTTGATGCATTTGTCGCCAAGCAAGTCGCATGTTTTAAAAGTAAAAGTTTTTATAAATGTAATGATACAAAGGAGTTAACCACGGATAAAACAACAAAAAGTTTAATTCTCCTGTTTGTCACAAGTTGCTAGGCGACGGTTTGTTATTAAAAATTTGCACCGAGTATAGACAAGAATATCAATACGTACTACAAGTTGTTTTAGTACAAATGGTTAAGTAAATGAAAGCACAGTGGAATAAGTGAAAAATTGAATCATAGATTAGAAAAATACAAAAAAACACAATTGATAATGGCCTCATATCGTTCGTGCATTTTTTAATGATTAACGACGACAGTGGCGAGCGATTTCGATTCTACAAGTTTCACGTTTGTTGGAAACCTTAACTTACATAGAATTACGCACAACCGCACACATCTGCATTTACAATGTGTTGTAAGATTGGCGACGAATTACAATTGAGACCTTGTTTTATTAGCACACAGATTAAAACTAATTGTCTAATAATGGAAATTTCAGATAATACTCAATCTATTTTATTTATTTCATCGTAAGAAAGGTGGAGATAAGTACACAATGATTGAGCTTAAATTTAATATAAAATTAGTTGTAATTTCTTTCATTAATGTGATATCTGCCTAACGGTGTTAACATGACCATTCTTATGATTTGTCTATTAGTAAAATTCTTATGATAGCCTTAATCGTAACAATAAAAAAAAACAAAAATCATCTTGGTGAAACTTAATCGTAATTCTATTAATTGTTGGCGGATATTAATATAAAACATATTTTTAGCCTATAAAGGGTGGAAAATTCAAACATCGCTGTTTGAACACAAGCACGGGCGTACGGTAGTGACTCCGCCAAGTCAAGTAAAAGCAAACGAACAAAAGCACAACCTGATGTTATTTTATTTTGATCTATATGCAATACCCTAATACTTCCTGTGGTGAAAATTGCATTTTTTAAGTGATATAAATAAGCAATTAATCATGATTGGATAGATGGATGGATGGATGTTCATTACTCTTCACGCAAAAACTGCTGAACGGATCTGAATGAAATCAAGTTTAGGTATAGGATAGAGTCTGCAATAAGACACAGGCTACTTTTTATTAACATAGGTACCAAGCGGGCGAAGCCACGGTCGGACCCTAGTCGTAGTATATATAGTAGTAGTAGAAGTATATACATATATTATTGGTCCGACCGTGGCTATAGACCTAATATATTAGTGACGTGCTCGTCGCTACACGTTGCATAAAAACGTACTGAATCTGCAAAGATCCTTTAACCACATCATAGCAACGCAATGATTAATATTTATGAATAAAAAGTCGACATTTTGAACTGAACACGTTTGTCATCCAGCCCATTCCAGTACATCTGAACAAATTATCATATTTAGTTGATATTGTTGGACACGAAACAAGACCGACATGTCGAGTGACTATTTCGGCGTGTCGTACCGACACAGGCGAACACGGTGTGGACGGTCACATTAATATGATTTATATTTATCTTTACCGCAACTACCCGCATGTACGAACACTATGCGCCACTCATAAACATATTTAATAGTATTAGGTACTTCTACACCACTTCCTGAAGGTTTATACTGTAATAATAATAGCATTATTAATGGGCTCAGCCGAACGACCTAACAATAAATTTATTTTTAAATTCACCACATTTAGTTCCATATGTGCTAGAAGAATTCCTTCTTCCATATTTTAAAAACGCCTTATTCCTACACACTTGTATTAACTCCACCTATTAATTTGACATCCATGTTTTTATTTCAAAATTCGTGCATTGTTCTGCGTCACATGGATTAGTCCTGGTTCTGACTTGCTGCGAATCTCATTAATTTTGTTCTAGGACACTAACGGGCAGCTCACTCTTGGACATCTAAATTACCCATTCAGTCAATCATTCTAAATCAACATCCAATGATCCGAATGTAATTTACCATTTGATCCCGTTACGTCACATTAGAAGTGCGCGCGCAATCGGTCCTTGATTCGCAATAAACATCGATAATTTCTCGCTGGGTGGCGCCACTGAGCCGCTCCTGATCGATGAGATGCTGGTTTCCACTGTTCATGACTGTTCTTAATAGATATATTAATGAGTAGTTTTCTGACAACTTGAAAGAAATAGAAGTTATATTTTTATGAGATCTTCCTAGCCAAAAGGTACATTACACATTTATTAAAAAAAGTTACCCATTTATGTACAATCCGTGGTGCAATGTGGTAGATGATCTAGGACCCATGAGTTGCGAGGAGACTCATACTCCGAAGTGACCCATTGATAGGACTGAGTGAAATTAAACTAAATTCTACTTACAAAAACAAATCCTAAATCAGGATTGATATACATAAGTAATCCTTGAGTGGTGTTGATGTTTCCTTAACATCCCTATATGCGGTAACATTGGACAAGCGCTCCTCAATGAATACGGGCAGGCAGATTCAATGAGTGTTATCGACCTGTTAAGGAAGCGCCGGATTTGAGTATACTCAGGTACTGCTGACGTAAGACCGGATATCACTGATTGGTTGTACTTGCTTTATGATAATTATACTACTTTATCGTATGCCGTAGGTCAGCACTATTTGGCCCTGGTGGCAAAACTCTGTGTTCCATACCTTGGTCCATTAATTGTCCTTACTAAGCACTTGCCTCTTCAAAACGAAGGAGACTAATTTTCTCCACCACGATGCTCAAATATCGGTTAGTAGAGAAAGAGAGGTGTAATATATCTTATTCTTTATTTATACATATGTATAACGAATAATTGGCAATCATACCTTAATTTTTTTTTAAATTATTATTTCAATAACCAAAATGTGATAACCTTCTTAGAATACATATAAATTAATAGCAATATAATTTCGTTAAAATAACAATTAATTTTAGTGCAAAATATAGTGCGTGAGAAGATATATGGTTGGTTATAGTGCTTACATTTTCAGTCGCTTAATAATCTTATTGTAATAACAATCTGGCTAGATTTGCTAGAGGCTTAGCTATATTGCATGGCATATAGTAATTGAATGACACTATAGGTACTAAATATAAGCTTAGATCGACAATTATCCAGTTATTTCAACATGTTATATTACTACAAAAATTTCAATTAACAATTACAAAATATACTATACGTTTATGCGCTCACATCGGCAATAAATTGTTTTAAGAAATTTTAATTTCGAATACTGTTTGTGCAATGCTTTGAAATTAAGTTATTAAGTAAAATAATTCTGACAATAATTGTTGACATATGTCGGCTTCAACCCATTTATTGGCCCACTACTGATGTTTTCCTCATAACTTAGGAAGCCCGGAGCATACTACTCCACGCTGTTCCAATACGGACTCCAAGTTGCATATAGTACTAGTATTCCGCCCGCGAGTTCGACCTATTCGTTTAAAGCGCATCGTGTTACTCCAATCTTTATGCCAAATTTCATTCAGATTGGTAAGTAGTTTTTGCGTGAAGGAGTAACAAAGATCCATCCTTTATGATTACCAGCTTTCGCAATTATAATATCAGTAGATTACGTAATTTATGAGATAGTGTTCAAATAATAATTATTTTATTTTCTCCCTTATTTGATGGCAAAGTTTGTGCTTAAATATTGTATTGTAACCTTAGACCTCGAATAAATCTATACCGCATCCTCACTCGCACTTAGACGTGTCATGCAACGGTACAATCTAACTTCATCGTGAGTGCCGAGGCTCCAGGGCCTCTAAGTTTAGTTAACGCGTAACTAAACCCAGAGCTAGTTCTATGAAGATAGTTCCTTTCATATTCAATTACCCAGCCAACAACCTAACAGGGCCTGTCTGGATGTTAGATAATATTAATACACATACATGACTTGCCTAAAACATTGATATTAAATGTTGAAGTAGTTTTGAAGTTATATTTGGCGCGATAGGAAAAAATAGAAAAGTAAACTTCTACGATGCGCGCGCACCATCAAATAAAACCGACAACCGCAAGTTAGCTAACAACATTTTAATTATTTTTTTATTATTAGTATCGTTAAACAAACAGAATAACGCGAAAGATACATTTTTTAGAAAGATTTTTATCTTGTTACACCAAGGAAGCATATCTAACTTCTTTCGTGCTTCTATAAGTACACACACACCATTTTTTGAACACTTACATACTGCTTTAATTGCTTGGACAGCGCAAATAACACATATAATGTAAACACACATAAATTCACGGATTCATACAACCGATTAGGCTATTTATAATACGTGTATCTGATGAGACAAGCTATAATCAACAGAGTGTTTTTAAGCCAGCTACTTTCAAGAAATGCACACGAGCTGTCTATGCAAATGTCTCGATCACCTTGCACTCAAATCAAACTGTGCCAATGTTCACGTATAATATTAACATTATTTTAAAACACAGCCACATTCCTGTGATATAATTAACCACTATGATCCCCGGCGATAGCGAATAGCTTGTTAATAATAAGCTCCTGAATTAATACTTAGTAGAATCTACTTCGTTTGAATAACATTAAAAATGTTTTTAACCTACGCAGGTTACCTACTAATTGTCTTAGTAAGCAAATAAGAAATCCTGCATCATAGGAAGGAGCGAATTGCTGTGTATGTGTAACCTGTCAAGTAACGTTGTAGGTAAGTTTCCCTTGTAGGTCCATTACAGAAATTATAGGTAAACGTGTTAAATGGCGTTTGTCGGAATTGTATGAAAGGATAAAATTAATATGTCTTTGGACAACTCACAAACCTAATTAATCTTGTAATGATTCCCGTAATACAAACACGATTCTAGATGGAACGATTTACCGAACTTGGCTTACTAACTACTGTGCTCGTTCTTGTTCGAGTATCTAACATCAATACGGAAACAAAAAGCAACTATTTTGACCCTTATATTTTTTTGAAGAATACTTGAAATTTCACCCGATAGGTAATAACCAAAAATGGTGTCTCTTACCAATGATAATCACTGAAGCATCCGAACATACGAATGAGAGATCTCAAGATCGCGCGCGTTGTGACGTTTCAGCTCGCGGCTGTGTCGCGTCGCGCCCCGCGCCAGTCCGCCGCGCTCCGTCGCGCACGTTGCACGTAGAAGGTGTTGCTGTTGCGACTCCGACCGTACGCCGCATTTATAGAACTGACCTGTGAAAACATAATTACCACCCTTGAACGAACCCTGTGCCGCATTACAGTGAACTAAGACTTGTGCAAGTTACAGTGACAAAAACCACCTAATCTCTTCTAACATCTCCAACAGTCGCGTGAGTATTTTAGTTATCTAACTGTACTTTCCATCCATGGTTTGCCGTGCCATGCCGGTTCTTAGATGTGCGTATTCGCGGAAAAAAACCTGTCCTCTCGAATCATTAGACGTCTTGTTTTGTTAAATAAAAGTTAGATCTGGGTCGCTATCAGCGACGATTTTAGAGTCGAGTCGACCGGCATCGGCTCTTCGCATGCCGTTCGATTTGGAACGCAAATCGCATCGCACGCATTCGATCTTTTTTTTATAGTTATGACTAGCTACAAGTTACACCTAATTTTACCTGTAGTTTATCTATAGTACAATATTCAGTTTGTGTTAGAAAAATAAGAACTCCATCTCAATGATGAAGGTAATTTTGCAGGCAATTTGCAGAAGGCAATGTTCGTGCGATTGGTTATTTTGTTTTCCTACTTTTACTGCAGCTACAAGTTAACATTACGCGGAGATGTTCGTTGCATGATGCATTGGTCAGTTTTTACTCATTCGTTCTAGGAATAGTTCGTAGCACTCGAAGCGGACACGGCACTGTAGCGAAATCTCACGTACAAAACGATCGTTACTGTACATCAGTAAACGCAACGCCTTACGAAACATAATTTTAATCAAGGACTTACCTTTTTGTAACACTTGAGCCATACACGTTGGAAACTAGAACAACTGGACATTTCAATTACAATTAACTAATACTTAGTAATAAATATGAAATGTTGGTATCTGTATGACCGTAATACGGTGTAGCGTGGTGTTGAGGTGTCAGATCGCATCGTAATCACGTAATATGTGTCACGGCTAACTTGTAATGCGTTCAAATGGATTGTACGGATCATTATTACAGATTTTGTTACATTATCGTCACTTTTGTCCACCTGCATTGACCAATTATACCTAGGTATTTGACTAATGGAATGGTATCTTACTTGATAGTCACCCTCCAAAGGAAGCGAAGTGTCCTTGGTTCGATTTCCGACCGTGCATGTATATATGAAACTAAAGTTTTACGAAAAAAAAAAACAAGAACTTGTTGTACTAATTGGTTGTAGAGTTATTCGTGACGTGTATTTGTGTTCATGCCACCCGCGCTACACCGAATTTTAATGCGGGGTTTGGAATCAATTGTTTATATATAAACAAAATTAAAGCACAATGGAAGCTATATATACCTACCTACTTAATTTTTTTAGTCTAACACCCGAGGTATTTTTCATCTTGTAGATAATTGCGTTTGTAATGTGTAAGCCACCAAATAAACGACACAGGAACAGCGACGTACACGGCGTCTTTCCAGCATTGCTGGAAGCGTGGAAGTCCCGTTTTTGATTGGTATATATCTATATGCTATACATTCTCAACACTCCGCATTAAACAATGGATGATTGTCCCAAATGTAGGCATTTCAAGAGAAGTGTTCACTTTTGAAAATACGTATGTTTTTGCCTATAATACGAATCTTCTTAAGACAAACTCCTTACCATTCTGTCGCCCTTCCTAAAGCCTAGATGTCGTTGGCGCGTCTGGGGTACTTTTCGATTTCTGCATTGTTATGTCTTCTTTGTCTTTACTTCTTTACTTATAACAAGCAACACGTTGGTGACGTCCTGCTTGGTTTTCCTAAACTTGTCCTTGGGCGGCTGTTCACTTATCATCAAGGGACCCGCCTACTCGTTTGCTTGCTTCACATAGAGCTGGTTCTGCTACGATCATTGAAATTTCTTACAGAAACATTTAATAAAATGCAATGCACTCTATTCTATACCTATATTAAATAGTAAAGGCTAGCGAGGCGAGTGAACGCCGGATATACTCATAGCTGATCGTTGATTTCTTCAATGTCGACTTTATATGATCAAGCAAGTTAGGCAACAGCGGACACGCGAGGTAGGGGCCCATTGGCCGCCAGTGGCAGTGAATTTATTGAGTACTTCCGTGTCTTGGAGGACACGTACAGCCATCGTTCTTGGTTGTTATCGTCAAATAACAGCCGTGTCGGAGCCCAGGCGGCATAAAAATTGTGACACTTAAGTTGGCTACTATTTCCTCCATCAATTTGCCTTTGAAGCAGCGAGGTGGAGTATGCCCTAGGCTTCCGTCACGACTAGAGAGACTACAGTTTAATGTTCTACTATTATTAAATGTTAAGGTTTGTGATGATAGTCGATAGGATAAATGTGTGTTACACCTTCACACAAAAACTACTGAACGAATCAGAATGAAATTTGATACAGGGACAGATTATAGTCTGGAATAACACAAAGTCTATTTTTTATCACTATACCACGCGGGCGAAGCCGCAGGCGAAACCTAGTATACACCAGTCTGATACATTACTTGACATTCCTTATACCAACAATAAAATGCGACGCACAAGGCATTAATGTTAAGTTCTATCATTATTGACTGACGTATCCTACATTGTTTTCTTTATTTGGACACTCGAGTACATACTCACCTAGGTTCGTATTTATTATTGTGTTTGTTATCAATAGATAACAGATGCACTCAATAATGAGGGCCACAAAGAATTTGTACATTATTTATTTATTTATCAATTATATATTTCAAAGTAGGTATCGGTTCCATCTTATCAGTATGTTATCAAAGCAATACAATAGAGTTGTTGTTTGTATTAAACTTTATAAAATGTTGATATATAAACGAATTTTTAATTTAATGAACCAATATCTTTTGATACTGTTCTTAGTTTTTTATCCTTGGAACAACTATCTGTATAATTGTATTAACAACTTTTCTCCACGTTCACGTGGCACTGTGCAATCCTCCACCTCCCATCTCGCTAAAGCCAACCCTACATGTAATGCGTGAATTTAAAATTGTATGACAAGGCATATCTTCTACAATGAACTATTTTAATGCCCTATTTCATACCTTTTACACCATTTTCTGACAATAAAATGGTCCCATTTATGATATATAAATGTATAAGTATTATTAGGACAACGTGACCTCTGACACGCGTTCAATTCAATAAATAAATTGGTTGTCATCACCCACATACGTTATATACAAAATTAACCTAATTCCCACTGATTATGACGTAGCAATTTTACTAAGTAGTACTGTAGGTAAGTACCTACCAGAATTTGTACAAACAAAATATGGTAAATCTTGTTAGAAAATATCTAGTTATACTTTGTTCTTCTCATCTTGACTAAACAAACACCAGTCGATGACGAATTAACGCACATATCTTAGTCAGTAAAAAATATTTATATTACTGACTAGTCTTTGCTCGCTCCTTCGCCCGTGCTATTTATGATAAAAAATTGTGTGGTATTCCCGACTGTAATCTATCTCTAGGCCAAATTTCATTTAGATGAGTTCAGTACTATTTGCATTAAGGAGTAAAAGAATATTAATCCATTCGTCTATCGATCCATCCATCCTCACTAACTTTTGCATTATAATATTAGTTATATAAAAAAATATATATTACCAGATTAACATGGTAGTACTGCCAGCGGTCTTGGTACAAAATTCCAGGTAATAATTTTAGATAATATCTATTAAATGTAATTTTAGTTTAGCTTAGTTTCAAAGTTTAATAACGAGTGACATTTAAATGCTCAAAACGCACATAACATAAAAGTCTGAATCCCTGTGATTCGAACCCGCACCCCCCGAATAGGAGGCTGAATTCTTTACCACTAGGCTTTCACCGCTTCAAAGTACGTATGTAGATATATTTAATTTGATGCACCAAGCATTTAAAACCTTTGTTGAAATGAGAAGTATTTATTAAAATTGTTTTTAAAACTATTTTTTCCATCAATTCGAACCATAGCTTTAACAGTACAGATTGTCTTAGTTAATGGCAGGTTTGGATTCGTTTCTAGGTGGGACATAATAACGGTACCTGCAAGGAAAACCATTATAACTCACTTTTTAGTAATTTTATATACAATCTTTAATTAATATGACGGTAACTACAACATAATGTATGTCAATTCATGAATTAATTTAACCCTATTCAATGATTTCATCCATCCTTGCCAATCCAACAAAAACCTTAAACAGACAATTCGTAAACACGACATCGTCATCGTGGTGTTGCACAAAAATAAATAATTACTAAAACACATCAAACACAGTTGTTATCTGCGCTTGTATGTCTGAACAGACTCTTAAATAGCCAATTTTTTATTCAAAATCACCACCAACGGCCATTGTGTGCAAATAGTGGCGAGGTAACCCTAAGGTTGGTGCCTGTCGCACCGCAGACGAGTAACGATAGAATGCGATAATGGCGCGTAATGATGTTTTGAAATTTAAATTTGTCCATTAAGATGCTATAATTTTCCTTAAGACTATTGAGTATGTACTTACAAACTATATCACTAATGCATGACCGGTACATGATATACACGTGATCTATTTATTTGTTCAACGCCAACATATTGAACATTATTTTTGACCTAAATAGATATATAACAGTGATTTCCTAATGTCAGTCCATTTGTTAGAGACAAGGCGAAGACAACATGCATCTGTACTGCTTCGAGTAATCATAACATATGTATATATAAAATTAATTATTTATATACGACAGTCGTAGTCTACTTTACAACAGACCACATATTTGTGTGCATATTAGTAAAAGGTTTACAATAAAAACATATCCGAGAACACAGCTATGTTATCGCATTTCCCGTCTTGTTCCTCGCGCCCTGTGAGACGTGGGTCTATGTCAGTAATACCAGTATTCGGGACGCGTGTTTTATTATTTATCGACGTGGGTATTCAAATGGGCGAGTCTTTTTTCGAGTAATCATACACCAGCCCTCTAAGGAGATTGTCATTCCGCACTCCCACCTATTGCTGTAACTTAGACGGTATATTGAGGCATAGCTTATTTATATTCAATAAGTTAGCGCTTGAGCACCAAACCACCTGATGGTGAGTGGCGACTTAGACTAATGGTAAATGAAATGAAACGAAACTGTTTATTTCGTCTTAGGAACCAAAAGCTCACTTAACGAAAGTCAAAATTTTACAATACAAAGTCCATATTTGATTTATAAATTTACTAACAATCTATAATATATATATATTTAAATGAATTCGTTGATAAAGTAAAACGCGATACGAATGATAAAGGACGAGGCGAAATGAGCTGTTGAGGACGTCTTGTTCTGACGGACGTTCTTGTTGGTATTTATTTATTGATGTTTCTAACTACTTTATAATCTCTATGTATATTAAATTTTTGTCTTGTCTCCGCTTCGTTTCCTTATAACTGAGGAAGCTACTCTATGCTGCACTGCGGATTAGTGAAGTGATTTTTGGTCCACCCTCATGATAGAATTATTGACGCCACCCGAAGGCTTAGTGACCAGATTAAGGATTGAAGGCTTTCTATGCCTTCAAAGGCACGTAAAGGCTCATGAATATTTTGTTACTAACGGACAAGAATGAAAATACTATTTGTTCCCAAAATTCGCGTACTTGCTGCTCGCCGCTTGCCGTTCGGAATACCTTTCAAATATTTTTTCCCACACCCAAATTAGGGCATAATATTACTAATAAATAATAAATTCCATCTAATTGACATAGTTGATCGTAACATCACCAATGCTGCAACCGGCCAGGAAACGAAACGCAATTTGATTTATGTAACTTTAATGAGGCCCTGCCACATTATGAGAAAAATACAACATAGATTGAATGATGGGACATCACTGATAATAATGGTGACCTTTTATTACACAATTTGTGGAGCTATTTCACTAGTGGACAGGATGGAAATTGTGCACCAGGTCTTGGGTTCATTACCGACAATTAGGCCGGCTACACCGCCAGTTGGATTCATTAAAGAGATTAGGAGGAATTAGGTAGGATACTAAGGCTTTGTGATAATAAACCCTACTAATATTATAAATCTTAAATTTAGTGAGAATGAACTCTTTCACATACTACTGAACCGACTTGGGTAAAATTTGGCACAAAGGTAGTTTAAAGTGTGCATAAACGTTGTAATTCATAGCTCTTTACTAGGATTAATTGTGTTGCAAGTGGCATGACCCCAAAAGAAACAATTATCTGTTATAAATGTCTGCTGCGCCGAAAATCTAACCCAGGCTTCGCAGGCAGACGGTACTCGGTGCAAATTCGACCTGCAATGTTTAATAAAAAACCGTTGCCTAGAAACCTGTGACAGACAGGAGAATTAAACTTTTTGTTGTTTTATCAGTTGTTAACTCTTTTGTACCATTACATTTTTTTAAACTTTTACTTGTAATTGAAGTTGTTTGCTTGGTGACAAATGCATAAAGTATAATTAAACGAAAATCAACAAATATAAAAGTATAAATCAAAATATTACTATAGGTTGAAAGGTTGTTAATTCCTTCGTGAAATTATGGATGCCAGACTGTGAATTTGTGAATGATGTTGTGAGTTGTATTTTTTTTTGTGATTCGTATGCCTATATTTATTTGTAGTTTCTACTTTTTCTTTAACCAATAGTTTAATAACAAATTTTCAAAAATATGATGAGCAGTAAAGAGGAAAAAACCTCTTTTATGTAAGTAGGTAACAGTAAAAGACAACGTAAAAATGTCAAGTCCGTCTTCCGCTATTTATTGGCCGCAGCCTTACACTACATTTTAAACTCAAATCTTCGTGGACTATGTACATTATGTAACCGGTCGAAATATCGGCAAAAACATATATCGTGAGTACCTGTAACACACCATAACTACATTACATTGTCTTGTTACTATTTCTGCTTTGTACATCTCTAGTTATATCTACCCCCCTTTTGTAATATAATTATTAACTTAGTTTTAAGCAACTACCTACGCCTAGTGGTGTTTAATTTAATTTTATTGATTGTAACATTTGTTTTTCTGAAAGTGAATTATTAAATTCTTGTGAGAAATAAAGATATTCGGTGACAACCCTACAAAATATTTTTTATAGTTTGCTTACATTTATTCCGGATCGAAGTTGCTACAGGGTGTTCGTAAATGTTAGTAGTTAAAACAAATATTGTAGTCAATCGTTAACTAATCATAAGTAAAAAAATATACAAATAACCCGTAAATGGTCGCAGGCTCATGGTCGCTGACGTCAATGACATGAATTTCTGTTTTTCGTGGAATTTAACATTTACTACGTTGCTAATTTTACCTTGACATACTTCTTCATGTGTTTAAAACCTATTTTGCTTCTACTGTCTCTGATCGCTGGGTAAATATAGTTTAAACAAATACACAGATGGAATATTTGTTTAAACCAAATAATTCTTATGGCCCGGGAATAAATATTCATCTCGCACTTAATTAGTCTTGCCCGGAAATCGAACCCGGCACTTCATTTACTAGCAATCATTACTAATCCATAGGATCGTCGGTAAAATCCATAGGATCGTCGGTAAATTTGCTATGTTATCATTGGGGGCGAAAGCAATAACAATTCCAACCATTTAGCATAAATAATGTAATTGTCTATAATTGTAACGGTCACATTGTCAGCGGCGATGATAGTCAGCCTTCGCGGCCGTCTACAAGTGAATGGTTGTGACGTAAGGTCCGCAGAGAAAGATCAGCGGGTATTTTTATTTCCTGATTAATAAATTATATAATTTGTATGATTGTTTTATGAGATGTGGAGTTGAGAAAAACAACGGATTTACATTATTTTGTATTGTCATGGCTATGGAATCATTGTACTCAACTTAATAAAAGAGTGAAAAATAATAGACCATTGTTAAATAATATTAGGTGGGGAATGCTACTTGAAATCCAAATAAAAATCCGGTTTTTATTAATTGCTCCTAACTTCAAAATTTGTATAGTTTCTATACTAAGGACAGATTAATGTTAGCATTAATAACTCTTGGTCTGTCTTAAGATAACTTAGCGCTCGACTACGATCCCACCTGATGGAAAGTGGTGATGAAGTCTTCGCAGGTAAAGCCCACTAACTTAGTAAAAGCTTACTCACTCTTGACTTGAAGATATTTACATTGTAATCGAACGGGAAAACTGACGCGGCAACTTATTCCAATCCTTCGCGGTACGGGTGATAATTATAATATCAGTCTTACAAGATTGTTGCTGGCTGTACTTGAGCCACCTTGAGCCGCACTTGACTTGAAAGGTGTTTTAATTAACTGTCATATTACATTTATATGTACCTACATCATTAGGTGTTTATCATATATTGCATATATATATCATATATATGTCATACTACATTTATAAATGTATAACTACATTATTATGTTATTCCATACGTAAGTAATTTGTTACAATAATTTTAAGTAACTTCCTAATTACATTTTTATGTGATAAGCCGGCAAACGAACAGACGGGTCACTGATGGTAACTGGTCACCGCCGCCCACGGAAGTTAACAATACCAGAGGAGGTACTAACGACATGCTTGCCAGGATGGAAATAATAGACCCGCACACGCGGGGAAGAGAAGAAAACAAGGGAAGCAGTATATTGCTGAAGCCTTGCATGAATTCTTGAAGTCTTGAATTAATTCTTGAAAGTCCCTACATAAGTTATAAATTTATAAACAAAGTAAAAGAATATTTAAAGAAATTCTTTGATAAGGCCTAAAGTCTCGATAGACAATACCTATCTGTCATCGGCTTTATAGATAATACAAACTTAAGACTATGTACGCTAGTGTAGGCTGGAAGGGAAAAAAAGCCGGCGGAAAAAAACTTACGGTATTCTTTTAAAAACACACATATGTATATATATTAATTATAAATATTTTTTTCTTAGACTTGGGTGGAACGGTTGCAGATGTGTATTATATCCAAGCATCCTTGTCATAATGAACAAAACATACAGGCATAGTTTATGTTCAACATCCATGTTCAGTTTCACGTCTTACTGAAATTAACATTCAGCGCACGAGCATCATTAGCCCAATATGGGTGCTAACACCAAGGTGTAAGGTTCAAAATTGTATAGCATTACGCCAATTATACCAGACGCGGGCGATCAGCAATTGAAATTAGCATTTAATTGCATGTAAAAGCAGGAGAAAGAGCGAAAATCGGTGGATTGGTTTTTACAGAAAATTTATTATAAGGGATTTATTCCAGGGATAAAATTCTCTTAACGAAATTTGCAAAGATCCCTCGTTCGAGATTGCTAAACGACTTTTAGTTTTTATATAAGATGTCTTAAATGAATGAACGGTTTTAATGACAAGTTTAAAATCAGAACCATGTCCGTTCATTAATGTTATAAATTAAACATTTTTAAAAAGGACCGCGATTGGGATTTTGTGTAAATAAAATTAAGTATTGAGTTCGCATTTACAAACAATAAATTAAAGTAAATATATATATTATCTTAAATGTTTTTGTGTAATTGTTAATTATTTCTCTGGTATTCTAAAATATTTAATACTAGCTGTACCCGGCGCGCGTTGCTACGCCTCAACTTGTGTACCATGTATCTGATCGATGCCATTTTGGTACTAAGGCCTTTTCCTGAGAATATTGAACAAAGTTGCTAAGATATCAGTGCTGTATCTCCCCAACATTTCAGAGTGTATAGAGGACAAACAAACAAACTCACAAACAAACCAACTGACAAACAAATATTCATTTTTATATATAGATATAGTTAACTCACAAATAGTCTTGTCCTACTATATTGTTTAATAAAAAGTATATTTCAGGGAAAAATGTATGTTATTAAATTTAAAATGTAAGTTATGTTACTTATTTGTATAAATACGAAAGTAATAGTCTGTCTGTTACCATTTCACGTGTACACCACTAAACCGATTTTGATGGTTACATACTAAAAGTGGGGAAAAAAAGTTCTTTATAGTGCGAAACTTTTCATGGAAACTCGTCATCGTTAAATAGATAACATTGTATTTATGCAGTTCAGAAAATAAATAAATAAATGGTTCAGCGTTTTTGAAATATCCACCTGTTAGGGATTCAAAAAATGAATAAAAACCATTCCAGGTGGACGCAGTCACTGGAGAAATAAATATAAAAGTAATAAAATATTTGTAAACCACAGAAACAATCCTTCCATATGTATTGATCAGCTCTTTTTGTCTTAATTTTTTCTAGAGCAACTTCATTAACAAGCTTATTAATAGCGTTCCAATTATAAACAGAATAATAAAACATCAAGACCTAAATACTCGGGTTTCAATGCAGCCAGCCCGTAGTTTATGATATATGGGGGCTGTAGTCGTGGAAGTTGGCAGATGCATTGTACGCCAAAATAGACAGCTACAGACACATTAGAAATAGATTCGACTGGTGTCCCGGTGAGGGTGCTCCCTCCCTGGCAGGAACCTATCTTGAGATAGGGGTTTCCTTGTTTTGGCTAAGATTCATGAAGCTTCCGTTGTATTCGAAATTCGAACTATATCTTCTCAGTTGTATAGCTAATATATAATAAAAAATATCTTTGGACAATTCACACACGGCCATTTGAACCCAAACAAAGCGTTAGCTTGTATTGTGAACAACTGATAAACAACATGTATATTGTCATATACATACTTATGTAAATATTTTTACACACCGATCAAACATTCCTACTCATCACAGAAAAGTTTGACCAGGGTGGGAATCGAACCCACGACCTTCGGTGTAGCTGTCATGTTCATTAACTACTAGACCAACCGGCCTGTCATAGTTCATATTTAACTAATAAACAGCGTAAAACGTTTGATACTTTACAAATAAAGCGTGCATAGCTCAGCGGCTTGTTTCGATTGTAACTGATCGAAAAAATTAAGCAACAGCAGACACGGTCTGTGGCAAAAGTGGCTAACTTTCATGAACGCCTCTGTACATCGCAGGGTGCGTAAAGCCGTCGGTTTCGGTTACTTTAGCGACATTTGACATGGCCTGTCAATCGTTGGGCCATGTCGAAGGCGTTTAGTGGAATTAAAAGTTTTGACTTGGGTTGACCACCAAGCGGTTTTTTTAATATTACAAAATTTTATTTATTTTTATAGAACAGTATTAGCAACTGGGGTAGCTCAATATGCAAGTGTCATTGAATCAAATCGGAGCAGTGGTCGCAGCCATTACTGCCCAAGCCGAACCTAATATTCCAAACGTCTGCAGCCGCGCGACCCATTCAATATCCAGTAGCGGGTATAAATCACTTACAAAACGAGGCCAATAATAATTTTCTGTTCTTATCAATGATGTACTATCACTTTCAAAGGAAAGCGGTATCTATTGTGAGTTATCAAGGCCCACTTCTCCGTGACTACTAATCAATAGTTCATAGAAATCATGCACGGTGTGTGTGTTGGGTGAATGTTAGGTTTGATGTTACGAGTGCGCTCCAGTCGCTCGGAGAGGGTAGTGCCCTACAAATTGTATCTGAGTTCCTCGTGTACGATGCCAATGTGTTATGGCCTCAAATTGCTTTGTTAGGTCCAACTTATAAAGGATTCCGTGAGAGAATACTTACGTTTACAGGTTTTACTACACATAAAACCTTGTGTTGTAGATCTGTTTTTGAAGTGTCAAATTTCGATGTCTAGACAGTGGCAGATGTCGACTAGTGTAATAAATTAGTGTATTCAGCTTAGTAAGATTTACAGATCAGAATTTAAATAGGATTCCTACGATATCCTACGAGATCCTATCCTACGAGAATATGTCATCTACATGGAGTCAAGAAAATTCTCTTCTTTTCTCTGCTTCTTCCGTATTAAAACTAGCTTACTGCAATAATTGGTTATTAATTGACAATTACCTTAATCATGATGAGGATTTATAGATACTTCCTCTAAAACAGTTATTGCATTGTTTGTCATTAAAAAAGAAAAGATTGCTGAAAATATTTGAACTTACCTTCTCGATTCGTTCAACAATCTACACTGAATATGCATATTCTGATAAATCCAGTGTGTAACAACAGACAGCGAACATGATTGGCTGTAGCTGTAAATCCTCGTACAAATTAAAATATTTATAGAAAGCAGGTAGCACGACACTCTGACAAACGGTCTGCGATAACCGAAGAACAATGACTCGGCATCGTCATTTATAAACTCAAAGAAAACATTTAATAACCGAATATGTTAAGACATTCCGCAGCAGTCAAACACCTCCACAGAAATGTGGACCGTCAATTATAAATGAAGAGAACAACAAAAACTGGACAGGAATGAGTTGGACTCATGATACTGGGTTCCGTAATGTATAAAAATCCAACCATGTATTCCGTAGTATTGTATTTCACTAATATCTGCCCGCGGCGTCTCCCGCATGTAAGGTATGTTGATAAAAAGTAAGTTATGTGTTAGTCCAGACAAATCTATTTGTGTAAAAAAAATTATCCAGATCGGTTCAGTAGTTTTTGCGTGAAGGAATAACAAACATCCATTCATCTATCCTCACAAATTTTCGCATTTTTATTATATTAGAAGGGGTTTTATTAGGAACTTCGCAGGAGTGTTCCTGTTTTCTTTAAGATCATTTCTATCTATGGACATATATTACTTTTTAATTCGCATTGATTTGGGAGACAGTTGGAAAACGAATACTGCGTCTCTTAAAGTATGTATGATGTGCAAATTGACGTTCTGAAAGCTGTTTCCGTAGTTAAAGTAAAAGATGACGCGTCATCTCTTACGCCCTGTCACACGAACAGACTGGACAGACGGATTTTATCATTTCACATACGGAATTCTAGAGTTAAAAATGTTAAAGATTGTTCGGTGTGGATTTTAAATTAATTTTTGAGATAACACCGTCGCGTCGTCCGCGTTCGGGTCATGTCAAGGTGACGCCCACGGCGATTACCTTACGACCAGTTCATTGCATTTATGCTTGAGGAAGATTCTTCGCTGGATTTCTTAAATAAACTTATACAAACATCATCTCCGTTCCAAAATGTTAAGAAAACTTTTGGACACCTGTCACAATGTGGATACCCCCAGGGATCTACAAGGATACAATTAAACTTAAATTTACAAGTTACGAAATGTATATTGAATTTCTTTTCGGGCTCAAATAAAAAATTGCGTATAATTTTAAAAATCCTGTTTATTTATATAAATATTCTTTGAAATCATAGGGATTTGGCTCATAAAGACTGCAATTCGAAATGTCATTACGTAATAATTTAGGATTTTGTATGTCGAGGGTCTTTTAGATCATATAGGGACTAAAGCAAAAATCGAACTACTAATTTACCAAGGCTACCCCACAAAAACAATCACTAAGTTAATGGAATCATTGGCAAAACAGCTGACCAATTTTAATTGAGCAGAATCGTAAAAGAATGAGTTGTTCGGTACAAACCAGTTGTAAACTTGTTAAAAGAACTGTGTCATGTCAAGGTAACGCCCACGATTATCTCGCGAAGAATAATAGCGTTCGATTACCGTTCGGCACCCAGAACCCATGTGTTTCCTGGTATCCTATAAGTACTCCCACACCATTACTGTGTGTTTTATATTGTAGGTCGTTGTCTAGAACTGCTACTTCCTTATGTTTATGCTCACCCCTCACATTGTGAGTGGAGGCCC
Organism: Asbolis capucinus; assembly: GCA_018249125.1. Classification (NCBI taxonomy): domain Eukaryota; kingdom Metazoa; phylum Arthropoda; class Insecta; order Lepidoptera; family Hesperiidae; genus Asbolis; species Asbolis capucinus. Next base: position 35,107 of record DWJZ01000179.1, read on the forward strand.
AAGCCCAGCAGTTATGGCTTACAACAATGTAGCATTTGTTGTAATTATGTTTTAATACAGTTCGTAAAATCCTAAAGCGTCTCCGTTTCTTTTGATTATCCATGTAAGTTGGGTTAATTACCATAGCATAAACTTTCCAAATCTATATTTAGGTCCAAGCGGTTTGGGTCAAAAGCCAAAACAGTAAATCGGTCAGGCAAAGAGGTCGAATTCGATACCAGATCTGTGTCGGAATTATAATTATACGTTCGTTCCACCACACTACATCCACCGAAAACAGAACGAGCTATCGGCCGCGCCGCTGGAAACGCTGATATAATCTAACCTTACATTTTTATTAATTTTATGCACATTCCATACTCGTATTTTCAACGGCAGGATTACGGAATACTCGCATGGCGTATATACCAACTTTGATATGCGATCATAATGCAACGCCTTCATTTGAATTATCGGTTGCTTTGGCGAAGAAGATAACTGCGAGGAAACCATTAACCTTCAAACAAATTCCAGTGTGATGAACTTTAGCTCTGAACAGTTTGGGTGAATGGAGGATTCTACCGCAAAATAGAGTGAAATTGCTATATTTTGAGGCTGTACGTAGTAGTGGTACAGGCTCAGAGTGTGGAATATGATATTATGTATATTATTTATAAGTTAGGTAGTAAGCCGGGTTTTATTTTTAATTTGACAAGCAAGACAGAGAAGATAGGTTCATATATGTAGAATTATAGGTCGAAAGTATTTGAAGACTTCCTTGAACTTTTAGAATCTGTGACTGGGTGTGGGTGCCGAGGGATGTCTTTACGATTTGAACCTTAGGCTTTAAACTATTTTCATGGTAACTAAATACCTGGCACTATATCCACTCATTGTAAACAGCTGTAATAAATGTATGTATTGATTAACAAAATTATCGAAAGAAATATATTGACAGGCAGGTTGGTCTAGTGGTTAGTGAACATGACTACTACACCGTGGGTTCGATTCCCACCCAGGTCAAACTTTTCTGTGCTGAACAGGAATATTTGTTCTGTGTCTGGGTGTGTAGTAGAAATATCTATTTAAGTATATATTTAAGAGTATATATGTATATTTATCAGTTGTCTGATCACCATAGCACAAGCTAACGCTTAGTTTGGGGTCAGATGGCCGTGTGTGAGTTGTCCAAAGATATTTATTATATGGCAGTAGAATTGGCCGACAAACATTTCCGCTCCGGAATTCAATTGAAATAGTGCATCTAGTACATCTATAATTTTTTAGAAAAAATAAGCCTTAAAACGTACTGAGTAGTGTAAAACAGAATTACACTATCTTCCAGTAAAAAACTGACTATTGAAGTTTATTAAGAAACGCAACAAATGTTTATAAAGAATTAATGTCTTGAATTTTCTATAGTGTGGGTGTAATGTGGAAACACCACGGGAACCTTTTAGGATTTCGTTGTCCCTTTGTAACACTCGTCAATAGTTGGGTAAACGCCCAAACATTTCAAGATATCTTGCACAGAAACCAAGAAGACCTTAGCATCAAGATTGGTGTTGTAAACTGTCATCGCCTCCTCAAGATATTTTCAATTCTATTGCTCAAGGAATAGAGTATAAAGAGTTATTGTTGACCACTAAGATGGAAGCAATGCAGATTACGTAAATAGCTGGCATTGTTAGTGCAAACTCGTCGGTTTCATTGTGGGAATCATTAACAATAGCGCAGCGTAAGTATTTTTTCAAGTCGTGTCAGTTTAGAACTAAGGCGCCTTAATAGTGCATTGCAAGAGATCACGTAGAGGAATTTTGGAAGGAATAACACCATATTGTCGATAAGAAGAGAAGAAATATTTAAGAAGATCTATCTTTGGAATATACAAAAGTTCTATACTAAATTCTTAGGCAACGACGAAGGTTCTGCAGGATGATCGTGAGGTGTGAGACGAGAATTCTAATCTTATATTAAATCGATCTCAAATTCTCGGTCTTGCAGGCAGTCAGATTATTATTTTGAAGTACGTACTGTGTCTATTGTTTCTTCACTGTAGCGCGGACTTGTTAAGCAAATATTACCTGCAGACGTGGCGGCATCCGATGCTGTACCTGCTGTTTGTGATGATAAATATAAAGGACCACAAATACAAGAAAGGACGACAAATACAGAACTATAAAAGGTTTTAGGAATTTGAAGTACTTTATAAAAAGTTATTGTCTTGATTTTAATGAAAACGTCATTAAATAAACTCAATTCAATATCTTTATTACCCCATTTTACTGTTTTGCGTGTTCACTTTTATGACAAGGATCATTAATAGTGTAATACTGTGAAGGTTTATTACTGTAAGTGTTTTAAAGTGAATTATGAATAATTAGATTATTGCTATATTGTGTTTTGTGTATTTACTTAATAGACATATTGTGTATAATTAGTAAGAAAATTATTACCAATTTTTTATGGGATAAAATTTTTTTTTACTATTAAGTTTTTTTTTGGTTTTTCAGAATTTATAACCCAATCCTTAATAAATTGTGAGAAGTTTGAAAATAGAGTATGTTTCTTCTTCTGGTCTTTTTACAAATGTACGCCCGTCATTTATTCAACATTAATTTGTCTGCTGTTTCAGACCGTAACAATAACAACTATAGAAATCATGTTTTATTGTTCACGTGCGGCTGAATACAAATTATCAAAACCCTTACGGTATTAATGGCGTCCTAATTTCTAATCGTTGGGAACTTTCTGATTTTAATCCCGATTTATTTTAAGTCGATTATAAATCTTTGAAAAATCTTTAATAGTCTTTACATTTACGATCGCTTGTCGATTTAGTGTCTCGAATATAATTTTATGGTTTACAGTGTTTATAAGAGCACCTTATTTGTCACGAATTCGGTATTTCGTACGTGATTTGGTGCGGAAATCGTTTAGCATTTCGCAGGTGATCACGTTCGTGGCTCACCCTTGGAATAACTGTAACTCGAACATGGTAACACTTACTTTGCTTATCTAACCTATATTTCAAATAGCAATAGTTTCAATGTGATTTTGTTCTAGAAAACATACATATAAATGTAATTAATAAATTGGCCAGATTAAATTTCACTTATGTCATCTATACTCTATATTAATAATAAAACTGTAACGGGGTCAATTCTGTGCATTACGTATTTTTATTTTATTTTGATGCAGGGTGGCTTTGTAATCGATATAGAGATTAAAACAATTTTTTTGGACTTAATGTCTGTCCGTATATCCCAGTCAAAAACCACTGGACAGATTTAGATGAAATTTAACATGTTTGTGGCTTATATAAGAATCGTTATAAAATATTTTTTATACCAGAAAACTGCTTTTTTCCCTTGGGATAATAGGTTAAATTTAGTATGGCAACTCTAAAACCACCTAACTATTCTTCTGCAGGTAAGCAAGGGCAATTTCTAGTTGAAACTATAGTACTCAGTTGGCTTTAAGACTTTTGTGATGTTTTAGCGAAAATTAGCATTTTTTATTATTTAAAAAAATGCATTATAGTATATTTTGTGAAATATTACAATTACATGTATCCAGCGTGAGTCACTTCGTTATTAATTTTGATAAATATAAGGTACATATTGGATTTGGTTTTAATGTTTTGTGTATAGTGTTAGACAACACCGAGCAAGTTAGGTGTACCACGCACTGAATCTCTATTTGGCATTCAAACGTACGAGACGGTCGAGACGATGTGTGTGCTATAAGTCCGTTTGTTGAAGGTGGGTGTACTGTTTGTCCGTTGCTAGTGACTGTTGTGGGAGGGGGCTAATTCTGGAATAAATATACTGGCCCTGTCATGAATTACCCTCGAGGATTAAGGACCTATTGAAACAGATCACGCGCTAGCGGTCCCATTTCTATGAGTTTGGGTTGAATGTAACTTCGGCTTTTATTTTAGTTGGATTCAAATCTTACACATTAATAAATTTCAAATATATCACTACTGTGGGTCGTTACAACGTGCACGGCGTTTAATATAAAGTCGACTGGTCTGTTTTGTTAGCACCCTAGATACGGTGTTTAATAGGTTATAAGTCGATAGAATAACATCATATTACAGGAGATGGTTCAATGTGTGGGTTGAGGTTACTTCTAATAGCAAGTTTATATTCAGTCGTGAAGCACTAGACCATTGTTTGGTAAAATTTAATTTTCTCAAATAATGTAAGAGTTGAAACACAAAAGCTTCAAATTAACATTTCCGGAGCTCAAGTAAGCGTGAACTAAACTAAATAACCACAGATACTATCACTTTCATATTTATTTAGTATCTGTAATAACTGCAGCGATGTCCGTGAAATGGAGACACTACATTCCTCGAGTTAAATCTGTGACGTTTTTAAACTAACACTCTTTTTACATCTCAAGACATGATATCGTGATGCCGTGATATTATCGCTCTTCAAGGACTACAAATTGAATTTACTTGAGTAAAATAAAGAACAATCTGGGTTTTACTTTTTTAACTTATTTTTAAAAAGGAGGTAACATACAGCCTTGGCCAAAAGTATTAGGCACCCTATAAATTACTGCAAAATTACATGTTCAGGGAGAAAAAAAAG
>DWJZ01000180.1:0-39683 GCA_018249125.1 Asbolis capucinus
CCAAACGAATTTTTTTTTCACATAACAAATTACTTTTCCCATTCTTTTAAATGTTTCCCGTTTTTTATGCAATCCGATGTACTAGATGATGGAATAAAAATTTAATTGTTTTTTACACTTTTTCGCCTTATTGATTTTGGACGCGTCAATTGGTTGCATAATGTACAAAAGTTTCGTATTTATCACTTATCGAAAGGTTGATCGATAACTGACGACACTATGCATTCCGCCCGCGCCGCTCCCTTACCACGTTCCATGCGGAAACCAGGGCTTGAAAGCAAGGCCTGGTGCCGCACCGAAGGAATGTATCGATTCCTTCTATGCGAACCAGGACGATAAGACATGGTATTTTTTTATGCCATGGAACAGGGCTTTTAGATCAAAGTTCAAACATATAACTATAAATTTTTTACCTTCGAAAAAACAGAAATCACACCTCCCACATTGAGTGAAAGGACATGATTTTAGCGCTGAAAGACGACTACCAGCTTGAAAAGACCTGGTATCGCAGCGAACGTGTTAAATTAATTTTACTCTATATCTTTCAGTAAAAAAACAGAAATATTGTTAGATCACTGAGTGATTTGCGGCTCACAAAATTATGTTTAATATGAGCCTAATTATATTTTATTGCTGATATTAGTATAACCTTGAAAGCACCAACAGTCACAATCTAGATGACCTACCTTGAACGAGACTCATAAAAGTCAAGACTCTGATTGATAGCGGTGGCGCAACTACTTAATGTTTAACGTGGGATTATTTATTATTGATCATTTGCGGTTGGAAAACTAATGTCATAAGGGTTGGTCGTTAATGGGCAGATTTGAATTGGGCAGAGCCTTTGATTGGTGACAGAAAATAAATAGTTCTGCATAAAACAATTTTCTACAACACGACAAATAAAAGTTTATTTCACGAACAGCCAGAATTTAGCAAATAAGTACATAACAAACCTTTTAATTACATATAGATCTTATATTAATCAAGCATAACTGAAGGAATGAAGAAGGAATTGGAATATTAAGTACTGAACAATTTTCGCCTTGCCTTCTTACAAGTGATGGTCAGCGGTGGTCGAAGTGGGTCAGCGATCAATCGCGATAGTGAAAAGCTCGCCAGCCATTATATGGAAATTAAACCGCTACCAACCCACATCTTAATCATTATATATTGCAGCCCCATTTTATCTGTAACCTAAATTTTGTCCAATAATACTTAGCTACTGCACATTGGAAAATTATATAGTTTTATGCCATCTTACTGGAGCTCCGGCAGTAGAATTCCCTGTGTCAAAAGAGACCTGGAGGATCTGGAACATTGACCTGACAGAATTGTAAAATTTGGCCGGTAAACATTCCAGATGGAATTTGCACCGAATATAACTGTCACACACTTGCCGCGACCGGAATCGAAATGCAACCTGGGACTGGGGCTCGACAGTCAAGGTTCCTATGCTACATTGCTATTAGTTCTTTAATACCTCGAAGCATTTGAATATCCTGGGATTAAAAGATCTCTCTTATTTGTGATCCCTTAAAGATCGTTATATAAAGCTGGACCGAGGTTGTGTGATGTTATTTGGTCTATGTTGCACCTAGTTCCATCTCGAAGCTACATAAAAGTCTTCCTTGCCTGCCTCATCTGTTTATTATTCACCACCTTCAAAGAACAACGTTGATAGACTTTGATAATCATTTAGCCTAAGCGACCCTTACAAGCAGTGATAGCATCGTGGTTTCTGGACTCTGGAATGGGAGGTCCTGGGTTCAAATCCTGCTGTGCGCACTTCTAAAAAGTTCAAAGTTATGTACGTATCAGAAGTTGATTATCAGTTGCTACGGTAAATGAAAACTTCGTGAGGAAACCTGCACTCCTGAGAGTTCTTCATAAACTTCTCGAAGGTGTGTAGAGTCCACCAATCCGCTATGGACTACGGCCTGTACCCCTCACAGTGTGAGAGGAGACCCGAGCCCAGTAGAGAGACAGTTTTGGATTGCAATAATGAATCATTTACCCACGATGACTAAGCTCTAATTCAATTAAATTACCTGTAAGTAAGAGTGTGACAGTTTTTTGGCTAATGACAACTTTAAAAATAGAAATATTCATAATTGTATAACTGTATATCATATATTTCTGTAATTGTATTTTATTATAACTTGAACTCAAAATGTATATCTTGGATCTTACTGTTGTAGAAAACTGATTTTTTTTAACTCTTTAATAGTTATGCTATATTTAGATCGATGAAAATACACTAAAAGCTATTAAATAATTTCATAACAATTCCTTTTTACCTCGTCACAATTTGCTAATTAAATTAGTTCAAAGGTGAGATATTTGATTACCCAGCTTCAGCATATCGTTGCGTGTTGCCACTCTATTAACAGCTTAATAATTTATAAAAAAATATATAGCTTACCGAAATTCCCAACGACCACCGTGGTAATATGTTTATAAAACATTTGCAATTGATTTACATTACAATGGTGATTATATACTAGTTTATTTAAACATAATCTATCACTGTCACTACTATCTTCTACTAAAAGTTTATAATATAAAAGGCTATTGGACAGTAAACAAAACAAACGAAGATACTTATTTATATTGTAGATATACCAATGTAAAGACACTTCACTGAAATGACACGTGGAATTCACAGCAGACAACTAGCGAGCATCGGAGCAACGCGTCGCCCTAGCAGCGTACAGGACGCGTTGTCATAGAGACAATACAATGATACAAAGGAAAGGTTATTAGTCACATTTTGGAGGGTGCGAGTCAATTATGGAGCCAATGGAAGGATATAGAAGGTTAGGCATGTAATTGTTGTCTTTGTTTTATATCGATTTAATGTATAATACTTATTTATTAATAAAGCAAACCACTTACTTACTACACAACATACTCGCAACTCTACATAACTTTATGTTAACATGGAATGTGAAGAAAACAAGTTGACTCTCGTATAATGCTTCAGGAAAATTCTAACGTGCTGTTTGTTAAATTTATATGGGCATGTGTTAGTACTGGGGTTCTTTACTGCTACTACTCGAAATTATCACAGAAATCAAAGTTATTGTTACGTTATTGATATTATGGCTGATATTAGCCGCAAAACGACTTGTCGGATTCCGACTGGGGGCTTAAGAGCCAGTCTTCCTTATTTCTCCCTGTCCTTTAGACACACTTCTTCCCATTCTTACTGTATCATCCATCTGGAATCGATTTATTGTTCGTTAATATTATTATAGACCCAGGATACTTCTTTGCTCTGCGCTCATCTCCTTCTCTATTGATCTTCCCCTCAGGTGCAGGTCACTTACTTCCTTTTTGATATTTATATTGTATTAGATATTTGTGATATGCATGCCTGCAGTGCCGTGTAGCCTGGTGGTGCATGGGAAGCGGTGACCACTTACCTCCAGGTGAACCGTCTGCTCGTTTGCCTGCTTATAATAACATTAAAAACAGGCTACTTTATGAAGACAACATACTAGCGACTTTACATAATTGTATGTTATGAGAATGCGTTGTATGTGAAGTAATGGAATCTACTAATATATAAAAATGCTTAGAGTAAACTCTACCATGCTGCCTCTATTTCAATATATAAGTAAGTGTATCAGTGGACGGGTTCTTATCTGCTATCATCTCCAAAATACATTAGGCATGAAAAAAAAATTAGAAGCTTCAAGTGCGGTAATAAATCAAAAGACCGATACTTGCAAAGACTTATTAACACAATATTTGCTTTAGTAAGGCACAAGTTAACCTGTCAGTTTCCATCAATTTGATTATTACTTTTTGTACGTTATACTTGAAGTACGACAACTTCCAATGACTAAGCTATTAAAAAAAAATCCTTTCTAAACGTTTTTGGTCTATTGATACTAGTTGTCATCCGTTCGGTTGTAGTTAGATAAGCCATGCTATTCCATCATTCTTCCATTGGAATATATAGGAGTTCATTTTATTTTTCATCTGCCACAACGATTTTCATAGAAAAAATCGTAGCAGGTAGTACCGCGAAGATAAGAAGTCTAAATTGAAACATCTGTCTCACTCGAAATCATAACATATATACCTATTAATATAGAATTTGTATATAAAATCAGAAAGTCTAGAGTATGATGTTGTAAGACATAAGGAAATTTTACCGATCAGTGAATTAATATATTAAAATATATTCAAAATCTTCCATGTAACGAATCTGTGCCATCCAGATTAACGTTCTTATGTGACACTAAAAGATAAATAATAAGGGTAATTAAATATTCCACTGAGTAAGTATAATGTAATAATTTAACGTTTATTTGTTGATCGATGAATTTAACATAAAAATGTCTATATAGGCCCACATAATTGACATTAAACTAATTTTACAAATACAAAGTATATAAAAAGTTAATTACATTTATTAGAGGTAGCTATACTCGTATCAAATTACCATAAGGGTATTTCGGTTGGCACCCACCCAACATTGTGTATTGTAGGTATTGACGTTTTAGGCATCTAAAAGTAATGGTATAATCTTTGACTTTGCGTCATAAGGAATGTCGAGGAGAGATCTACGCACGTTCAGAAGAAAGTCCGTTATATATATATATACATATGAGTAAAGATGAACCGGCCGCTCTACACGGATCTATAGAAGGAAAATCGATGACCATATATTTAGTTAAATTTAATGTAAACAACGTATTATCTCTATTAGTGACTTAGTTGTAATTAACTTGTATTATTATAAAAAATATGAATTGTGTCAATAATTTATGTCGGCAGTGCTAATTATCAGAACCAAAGACTAGTTATTTACTTACTATTTAAGATATATCACATGATAATAATTGTTTTAAATACAAACGATAGCTAAAAAATATTTTTTAGTAGAATGACAAATATTCAATTTAATACTTAATACCATAAGTGGAATAGGAAGCCCAAAAGTTATGACATTGTAAGTTTTATTTCTGGAACACACAGGTTCTGTGTGTGTCTCTTACACCCTGGCGGACAATCCATAGGCGGTGTCCTGGTGATACCCGGGACATGTTGCACATTGGTCAAGTTAATGCAATCGAGTTCCACGTTAGTTGCGTTCACCCAGAGTACAACAGCTGGAAAGTCTGGCCCGCATGGAGATGTTGAGCCCAACTCCTCGCATTTTCCCTTCCACATAACTTTACTATCGACCTCGCACGGGTTGATGTAACATGTTGCTCTCATTGAATCTCTCGGTAGTAACAGGTAATGCCCGGCACCGCACGGACCCTGACGGAACGCTGGCCAACATCTGTTGGATTTAGTCTCATATAGATAGCCTGAAAACAAAAAGAGATGTATATATGATTAAATGCTTTTACGTTCATGTTCACGTTCTAGGATTCTTTGTGTGCATGGAAAGCACGACCCGGAGTAAAACCCTAGTTCCCTTGTGACCGTCCTAAAACTGTGCTTAGTAGATTTTACACAGTTTTGAGAACTTGATGGAGAAATCTTTGGTATGCAAGGTTCCCTTATAATGTTTTACTTATGTTAATGATGCGTAGACAAAATATATGTAGAAACCAAGGAGTGCCTTCAGGATTGGTACCTAGACCACCCCGTTTTAGAAACCTAAGTCCGAACGGCTAGACTATCGCTGCTTCCACTAAAGACCGTATCTATTATATATATATTATGTTATATATATTACATAGGACATAACTAGGTCAGAAAAAGCAGTGCAGGATGTCTTCCGACCAAGTGGACTAATAATCTGAAGGATTAGCGGTCATGCACTGAATTGAAAAGGCTAAGTACTGGTCAAAGTGGCGCAAATTAATAGACGCCCAGCAGTGAACGGCCAAAGGCTGATGGGTGGATGAATGATGTACCTAAACCAATACGCAAAATGCTCCACAATCCTTCAATACAAAGTGTCAAAAAATGTAATTGGACGTGCCATGCTACGTTTCTACAATGATGATTTCATAAGAAAAAAAATGTAAATATAAATTACCTGGTCGGCAGTCGCAAATCCAATCGTCTTTTTGGGTACCGGGATAGTAAAGTTCATTGTCTGCACACATTGCAGGCAAAAATACTGGAGTGCGATTCTGTCATAACCAGATAGAGCATTTTAGATTCAATCAAGATTCATCAAGCAAGTTAAACAACAGTGAGCGCGGTCGATAAAAGGATGGGCGACCGCCAGTGGCGAAAATTTCATGGGCGATTCTGTGCCTCCGGGCGCGGAAAGCCGTCGATTTCGGTTGTTATCATTAGATGTCAATCGTTAAGCGTTGTTGGAAGCTGTTGGGGTTGCATAAAAACTTTCGATACCTGGGTTGGATGGTTGGATATTACATTAGAGAGCACTGCAGTATTCAGTAGTGGTCCATTATTCGGTAGAATTATTTTTAATAAAGAATAATTTTACCAGTACCTAACGACTATAATCTGATCGACAAATACTGTTCGAGAATCAATTGGAAAACCCCACATGTATTATTTCGATTACAGTGCGTAGTAGTTACTACATATATTGGAAAACCCCACATGTATTATATCGATTACAGTGCTTAGTACTTACTATATTGGAAAACCTCACATGTATTATATCGATTACAGTGCGTAGTACTATAAAAAATGTAGATTGTCATTCATTTCTATTAAGAACATTAGAAAACCAGACCGAAATTATAAATATATCTGTAGTAATGTTTTATTGTCATAAGTTACAACTAGAAAAAATAATTGATTTCAAAACCTATTAACTTGTAATCGATAAACTAGTAGCCATAATATAATAGTAATAAAATAGTAGCCGTATGGTTAATTTGCTTCTGATGAGTCTTTCCTGCTCACATTAGTAAGTGCCAATTGTGGTCGATTTTGTACATGGAAGATGAGAGAATTTGAAAATAACTGTCACTAGAGGAGGATACTCGATGCAACTGTAATCCGGAATTAATGTAAACAAAACATAATAAATCTTTTCTAGGGTTTACACTAACTGATATAACCAAATTTCACACATTGTAAAAATGATATTAAAGGTTGTTACAGAAATCTTCTCTTTGAATCATTAAGATACCAGGAGGCAATATTGAACCGTCGCCTTCACCGCCAGCTTATTTGAATTCGATATTTAGGTATTCAAATTGTTTTCAAATAGGTTTTTTAAGAACATGTTTATTACAAAACTGCAATTTTATAACATAAATACAGACGGCTCTTGATTATAAACAATATCTTACCTAACCGGTTATATAGATTCTTTTTAATACGTTCTGATTAGCAAAGTATAATATTGTTAGCGAGACTGGTTTTACAATTATAGACAAGTTTTATTAAGATTTTTAGAAACACAAGCATTAATTATAGATCCATAATACAAAGAAAGACACAAGATTATATTGTTAACCGTAGAGGAGTTCCCTTGTCTGAAGCCAGTCCTGAACGTAATATCAGGTCATGCTTGTCATAAAAATGCATCGCCACCAGAAAGAAAACTTAATGCAAAATTTCTGCTCCGTAGTGTAAGAAGAGAAAATGGGTCTAATTAAGCTTGCGAGATTTGACCTTACGGGTATACAAACAAATATACCAACATACTTATATACAAACATACACTGCAAGTTAAATAAAAGCTTGGAAAAAGGACATATGCATATCGTTGATTAATTATTTATTACACTGAATATTCTTTATTTCGCCATATAAAAAACGGTAAGAAACAAGTTACAAAGTTTTTTCTTGCACGCTGAGCTTCTTTCTGAGACCTTATCTATTCCCCGCTTACATTGTTAATTTTCCTTATTAAATTAATAAATATACTGATATTGTGTTGTTTGTTAATAACATTATGATTTTTTTAAACGAATATTTATGATTGAATCAAACCAACAATAACACTGAATTTAGATTTTTTTGATATAGTTAGTGCAAGATTTTATAAAGAAACCCTTGATGTATTCACGCAACATTTTGTATCTACATTTATTATCAGTTATTTGTCGAAACTATTCCTCCAGCCAATATACTGCACCAGGTCTCCACGAAACTCAATTTTGCAAAGAACACGCCGAACATAATGTAAGATATAAAAAAAAACTAGCCAAAAACGTATTAGGCAGTTCTGTAGTTGACGTAATAGCTCGTTAACCTCATGAACCAACATGTTCGAAATAGAGTATTGAATTCGTTATATAAGCTATGGTCTTGAATTTTTTTTATTCGGAGTTCTATTTCTAAAAAGGCTTGTGGTATGCGAAATATGGTAGACGAAACTACCGTGCCTATTACAAAGTTCGACTCATTTCTCATTTCTCACCGACTCATTTCTGTACATGAAAGAAATTTTAGTAAGTCTATTACTGGGGTTATTTAGTGACGCAGTTGAACCCATATCTGTTATATCTAGAATTTTCATTTGTTTTTCAACGGCCAAACGGTCTTGGTTGCGAATCCGAATAATTAATTTTGGTAAGTTTTATCTATTTACAATAAAAAAAATCAAAATTAAAAAAACCTATCTATATGTTACTAAACTGAAGCGAAACGGCGTACTAGTCAATAACAAAATAAAAACACGTAGGAACGTACACCATATGAGTTGTTTAGTTAAACAATACATAGGTTATCCGGTAGACGACTCAGTAATTTGATAACCGCTTGAATGCATTTTATATAAATATCAAAAATATCCTCAAATGAATTTGTTAATAACTTAACGATTACACCATTTAGTTCTTATCTTATCAAAATTGGTTACTAGTTATTAACATTGGTGTCCATATAAATCATCATGGCAATTAGATATTCCACGTTGGACGACGTCACTCTAAATTTGAACATGAAAATTTTAATGAAATATGAAGTAGTTACAATATAATTTACCTACTATTTGCGTCTAGGTTTACAAAAACCAGTGAACACACAATTACTTAATTATTCTTACCTCTTTATTAACAAGATTGAGGTTTTCCTCGACCTCGGGAAATCCAATGGCTCCTGTAATTGGTTTTTCTGTGCTTCTAACGTTTACTAAGAAAAAACTTGCTACAATAAGCGTGCTTAAAAACCACATCTCAGCCATTTTTTTGTTTACGGGTATGATGGGTACACTATATTTTAATATACTTAGTATTAAAAAGAATGCGTTGACTAGTATCAGTTTGAAATTGACATAGTATAAAATTTTGACACGAGTTGTTTGTTATAAAGATTGAGAGCGAGTGACGCGGTAAGTTCGCGCGAGATCAGGTTTTAAAATTAAACTAACAGTGAATCTGCCATACACTCTAGTCTCGCTACATGGTATTAAATGAAATTAATTAAATGAAACATACTTAATATAATCGTATTGATTTCATGAGGTACCTACATCTATTAGATAACGAAAATGGTTAAAGATGCATAGATCTTATATTTCTCGAAAGATTTACATCACTTTATAATAAACTAAGATTTCATTACAAAAAAATACATCCCAAAATAAGTAACGAAAATTCTCTTGCATCTATTCCTAAATTTGAGACCTCATATATTGTGAATAATTTATATTTGAACCTGTCTTATAGGCAATGTTAGTGACAATAATGTGTGTAAAATATTTGATCCTATAGGCTCTATTTACTAAAATTTGTTTCACTCTCACTAAAACCTGGCTTTACGTACATATACTTTCCCAGAATTCCTTTACCTGCGGCAAATCTGCCATTTTCACAATGCGGTTACATCATGTTTTCGTAAACGTTTTCCTCCGAAAGGCAATACGATGAATCGATCATTGTCAATATAGTCGCAATCAGGTAAATACGCATTATTGAAGATAACTCAAAAACTAACCGTAAGATGTCGCTCAAAATTATATGGAAGGACGTGGAAAGCACTAGCTTTTGAATAAATAAAGAATCATCAAAATCGGTGAACCCAATAAAAGTTATGAACGCACATTAAAATAAAAAAAGGAATAACTCAAAAACCACTCGTTATAGATGTCGCTTTAACTTAAGCTTTTTTATTTAAGCTCAAAATTATGCAAAAAGTAACCTTCAAATAAAAAATAATCCTTAAAATAGATTCGCCCAGTCAAAATTAATGCAGTAAAAAATAAACAAAAATATTAAAAGGAAGAATAACTCAAAAAATGCTCATCAGATGTCGCTTAAAATAAAATGGGACTACATCGCAAGCACCAGCTATCGATAAAAAAAAATATCAAGATCGGTCCACTCAGTAAAAAGTTCTGAGGTAACATTGTATATATAAGATGCACAGGAATTGAGTACCTCCTGCTTTTTAGAAGTTGGTAAAAAATAAATACCTACTCTCATCTGTTATTTGAAATGAAATGAAATGAAAACTGTTTATTTCGTCTTAGGAACCAAGAGCTTATTTAACGAAAGTCAAAATTTTATAATACAAAGTCCCTAATTTAATTATAAATTTACTAACAATATATAAAAATATATGTAAAAAAAAAAAATTCACAATGACTGTAGTTGAACTAGTGGTAACCTAATAGGCTGAATCAGAGATATGTTTAACTTTGATTAAGGTTTTTGATACATTTCCTTACCTGTTATTTATAAAACTAAACTAGAGACTAAAACTGAATTCATTCGTATCCTGGCGTGAAAAGCATCAGTTGTTATCAAAAATTATCTCATTTTTTTATTCTGGTATTGAAAGGCTACCAGGGAAACAGCACGTGGCATAACATTGTTTACAGTGTTGCGGTCTGCGAACGGTAGTTATATGGTACCATAGACTAACCAACTTGTTCAAATTCATGATCTGTGCAGTTAAACTAAAAAAGAAAAGTTGATTACGTCAACTTTATTTGACAGCTTATTTGACAATTAGTTGACTTTTGTCTTTGTGCTGCTTGTCATTTGGAATTTGGTTGGCTGAGTTGCTTTGAGTGAAGTGAAATGAAATGAATCCCAAACGTACGTATAGATGAAAGATGTGTCCAGTGAAAACTGTGAAAAAACAATGTAAATTAAAATATTTTTAATCGTAATAATGAAAACCAAGTACGTTTTATTCATATAACAACGCAGTCACTATGTTTACTAAAAAATCTCACCAGGATTTTAAAAAATCTACAGTCAAAATACAGGATTCGAAAAAGGATTCTGCAACCCGACTAAAGCATTTAAAAATTGTCTTAGGTAAGCAAATTCATTTTCACTTCAGGCATACTGCATTACATGAGGTTTAAGCAAGGAAAAATATAAGTGCGTATTGTACAAATGCCATCGTCGCTACTTTCCGTTGAACATGCTAATTAGTTGAGAGTAACTGTAATTGATGTACTTCTATATCTTTCCGTTTCTCGAACTTAGAAGTTCAATTTTCTTACCAATTAACAATGGGGAAACCTAATCGATCCATTATTCAGTAATAGATAAATGTATTCCAATATTTTAAATGTTTTACAAAGTGTATGTGTATTGTAGTTGTGAACAAAAAGTGACGTACTAAATAAAGTGCCATAAAATTAAGAACATCATTTTTATATGACAGTTTTATTGCAGAGCATTTTGATGCAGATGAAGCTAAAACATATTTTGAAGCTAACTTCAGCCATGTGTACTTTATTCTATATGATAACTTTATATTGGCTGAAAATAATCTTCGCCAAAGAGGTAATTATGGTTTAAATCATTATTTATTAAATAAACTGATAGTTACATTAACTTAACTTCTTATGATAATAATGCAATTAAATTATGTAGCTGTTTACTGTTACAGTGTTATTATTAGAATGTAAAATTAATATTTACATAATCTTGTAGCTTAATAGGACTTAGTAGTTAATCAAATTATCATATATTTGTAACTATTCATTAAATTAAATATTAAAACAGTTTTGTAATGTGCATTTAATAATAATAATGTGCATAAGTAAGTATAATAAACATGTAGCCATAATTTATAAAATTTGATACAAAATAATATTTAATAAATAATAATTATTTTATTTTAAAACCTTAATTCTTGTATCTTCTCTATAGAGGCTGCCTGATTCAACTCAGCTTGTTTATGTAATTTGTATCTACTAGTGAATTATTTATATGACACAACAATAACTGTGTAAATATTAGAAGTATGTTCTACTACCACTGTACAGAATAAAATTATGCTACCATCTTCTGATGGTATTACATTAGACAGTTACTAATAAATGTATTCTCCTTTGGATTAAGTGCTTGATGTGGATAACAAAAAAAAATGCTCAATGAATATTATATTTATAATTTATTAAAAAAATACATACTGATCTGTATTTACTTACATATAATTTTTCTGTTTCTGCCATACAGAACTTCCGTTTCACCTCGGTGAGTGATGGGTATTATTGTATGGTCTGGCATCATTAATTAATTCCTATTAATTACTTGGTCAATTGTTGGTGATGACTGTTAGAGTGGGGCTTGCAATTTAATTATTTTAAGTCACTAACAATTGATAAAATCACTTTTTATTTATTTGCCATTTAAGTATCATGCATTGAATAAGTTATTTCATACCACAATATTATCATACCAAGACCCATAAGCTTATCAAAAGATTAATTTAATCTCAAGTGGAAAAAATTATCTTCTTTACTTATCAGTCAGGCTTTTACATATTAACCACTTAACTAAATAACTGCTGTCATCATTTTTATTATGTTAAAAGCTTAGTTTGAAAATAATTACTACCCATAACACTGAATGTTTTTTTTTCCTTTGAAACGAAATGTGCATCCATCCATATGTAATGTGAGCTTACTAAATTCTAAATTTTGGTATATTTTGGTATATTTTAAAATTCTAAAAATTGGTGTATTTAAACATTGTCATTATTTTTATAGTTCACAAAGCAGGCAGAGAAGAGCTTGAAGGTGCCCTGTCTCTCCTGGAAAAGGTCTTATGTCTACTACCAGAGTTAATAGGAAAAAGATGGCATCTGCATTCATTAACAAGAATATTTTCAAAGCTTCTCCATGGAGGAAATTCACAGAAATTAAGGGCAGAAGCTATAAGGTAAATACATCACAGAAATGAATAAACATTGTTATATATTGCTTATTAATTAATAATTAGATTTCATAAGTTTTAATTTGACACCATAATTCAATATAAATGTGATAATTACAGTATATTACAAATTGTTGTTTTGATTACAGATATTTTCTACTATGGTACCAAGCCTTGGGTGATAATGCACCTACTGAAGTTCACAGAATGTTTGCCTCTCTAGTACCCGGACTCCCAGAATCTTCCTTGCCAGGTTCATCATTCAAGGCGAAAGGCTATGATATTATTACTAATATATCTGGCGATTCTGGAGACTTTAAAATGGAAGATTTAATGCAACATCCTAATTTTACATCTGCTGCAGATGGTCCAAAGAAGGTTGTAGTAGAGCAAACTCCAACAGGCATTATGGGAAAATTAGCAAATGTCTCTGCATCTATATTCCATGACACAAATGCACTAAATCCTGTTCAAAGTGTTGATATTCAGCCACTCCTGCCAGCTAGTGCTAATGAAAAACTTGTTGATAATGAAACAAAATACTTTTTTGAGATCTTACTTGATGGAATGGCCACATCGGTAACAAAAATACATTGGAAAGACCGATCTCATGGAAAAGCAATGAGATGCTTTGCATTTCTCTTGGAAAAGTTTAAAGTGTACTATTTACCCGTAATATGCCCACAGTTTAATTATAAAAATTCATTATACAAACCAAATCTAGGTAAGTATTTGCTTATGTTCAAAACATTATTTTCTAAATAAAAACATAGATTTGAATTTTGACTTTCTCAAGATAGTTGGGAGATACATTAATATATTTTGTGAAGAAAAATTATTAATGTGATTTCAGAATTACCAGTGCAGCATAATATACTTGAAGATGATCATGTAGTGTGCCGAGTGATACTAATAAAATGGGTAGCAAGTTATGCTCATTTTATGAAGAAGCAGGGAAGTGATGGCGGGCAGCCTTCTTCTATGACTAGTATGGCATCCAATCCGGCACACTCCAATACACCCACCCCAGCGGCATCTTTACACCATGAGGAAGAAACATCTTTTACTGTGGGGCATCCTTCTGATTCCAGCAGAGCCTCTTCACATGACTCTGCATCTAATACACCCCATTCAAGTTTGGAATCAGGTGGTAAGACTTTTTGGTTTAAATATTATTTAATATTTTTCCATAAAGGAAACAACCAAACATAAATTAATTTAATGAACGAAAAAAGGAAATTCCTTACCTGTTGTATACTTCTGATTCATCTTACAGAATATCACGATCATTTATTTTTTTTGAAATTTTTTTTGTGAATTTTTATTTTGAATAAATTAGCTTAGTGGTGGTTTGAGGAGAGTCAGTCGAGTTTCATCTATTAACAATTGCTTAATGGAAAATTCGAAATAATAGCTGCCGCCGTCACATCATGTAGGAGTCTTCAAGAGAAGAGTGATTAGGTATTTAATAAGTTAGTGCGCCCGACACCATAGACATTATCGCTACTTTCCATCAGGTGGGACCGATGTCAATTAACTTATTCTACGAAAAAAAATTATTGTTCGCGGAATATACAGCATCAGTGAGTATTAATTATCAACATTAAATTATTAGGATCGGCCATGTACGAGGAGTTGAGTTCTGAGCAAGTAGTGCGTGACGTACTGTGCTGCTCGTCGCGGGAACACGTGGACTTCACCATTGAAGTGCTGCGACAGGCTTTCCTGCTGCCGTTCTCGCATGCCGCCGCCGTGAGACGAGTTATCGCGCTCTACAAGGACTGGATCCAAATGAATGTAAGTCTTATTGCCCGTCAAAGCTCTTAATGGTTACTTAAATTGATCCTTAGTAGAGAAAATGTAGAGATTCTGTACTAGGAAGGGATTTATGTAACCGTTATGTTACGTAACAGATTGTAATAGTATAATTTGTCAGGATCCAATAAGGAAAATAAATGATTGGTAAGGAATAATTATATTAACTCTCATACTTTTCGATATTGGATGTAAGGGCATGTATGTTTATAACATCATATTTTATGAATGCTGAAAATCTAATACATACAATGTATGTACATTTTACTTACATACAAAAATATGAAAACGGTTTCATTTGGAGCGTATTAGCAATGGGAGCGCTTCAGAAACCTAAATATCCTTTTTTATTACTAAGGACATGTGACCATAAGATACCGAAAATTACAGGTGTCAGAAATACCACCATTTCTGATGGAGAGCCCTGTGGATTCGAGCGCGGGCGAGCCGCTACTGCCTCCGCGCCGATTGCGGAACGACTCGTACCTCGGCGCGCTGGGCCGCGACAACATTCTAGTGCGTGCTGGATTGCAGGTACGTAGTGATATTACTTCATATCCTACTAATATTGTAAATGCGAAAGTTTGTGAGGATTAATGGATGTTTGTTACTCCATCACGCAAAACCACTGAACGGATTTAAATACAAATTGGTACAGTATCCCTGTATTAATAATTATAATAATAGTCACGAACAACATATGAAACATTTTGTTAACATACCGCGGGCGGACCCTATTTAATTATATTTGTTGATATACCTTACAAATATGTCCAATGACCCCTCACATTTCGGTAGGATAACTCTGTAAATTAACAGAAGTAGGGAGAATGTCGTGTGCGGGGTTGACGTGGATAGAATAATATATACTGATATAATTATGTATTTAAAATAATTATGATTCCTAATTATATTAAAACTAATTCCAATAATGTTTAAGTGCTAATAATTAAATGCCTACGATTAAATGCTAGAATGATTATAACAATTGATGACTTATTATAATTATTGATAATTCTGTGTTTGGTGATTAACTAAACATAACTAGCATGTCCTGCTAGGTTGTATAATATGTAGACTGTATTAATGAGAATAGGTATCCAGTTAACTCGATGGTATGTACTTGATCTACTCTAATGGTAATTTATGAACTGGTATGCCGGGATAAAGATCAAGTACGGTACTGGGAACGTACAAAAATGTATGAATTGTTATAAAATTTTATCGCTCTTTCCACGTTACCTAATAGATGACCTCACTGGTTGCTCTGCACAGGTGTAAAGCAATATTTTAGGTAATTTTTAGAATAGGTGATTCCGTCAATAAGTCGGCATATCATGTCGACAGAACGTGCTGCAAGTGTTCATGACGCAAGCGGCGAACGTGTTCGTGGCGAGCGCATCGCCGGTGGCACCGCCGGGCGCGCTCGCGCACCAACAGCTCGACGAACAGACAGACACGTGCAAGCGCGTGCTCAACATATACAGATACATGGTTATGCATGTCAACATGGACGCTAACTCTTGGTATATTTACGTTTTATTTGTAACTTGAATTTGTTATTGCTGAATGTAATGTGATGGAGTCCCGATAATTTTCAGATTAGCGTAGATTTTCAAAAATCTTGATGATATTTCCAATTAAATAATCCGTAATCAATTTTAAAGTATCTTAATGAGATTGTATGAATATTGTGTATGTAATCTTCTGACTTTCATGACGTGTGTGACGTTCCTATAATAAAATTAAATATATTGGCTTTGATAAAGACGAAAAAAAATTCTCTTCTGTAATCTTAAAATTTAAGGAGGATTTGTGAAGTGATTTAAATTTAAGATGTCAATTTTTATAACAAGTTTCAAGGAATCAAATGCTGAATAATATTTTAAAACCGTTTATTATTTTTAAATCGTTTCTTTTTAACTTAAACTTATTAATTAAAATATGGGATTATCAGGAACGTTTTTTGTCTGTATCAAAGTCATATAAAAATGTTTTCATCATAAATACTCCCGCTTTAATAAGACAGACTTTAGCTATGTTACAGTGCTGTTTCAGGATCGTCAGGTCTATTTTAAGTTGGTCTAAGAATTCCAATGAAACAGATAATATTATTGTTCTATTAGTAATAGTCTTTATTAGTCGATAAAAATATTTATTTATTTTCAATTGAATAGCAATTAACATCATGCTATATCCATAGGGAGCAGTTGTTATTGGTGCTTCTACAGATAACATCCCTCGTACTTACCAAAGTTCCGCCGAAACGGAAGCAAGATTCACTAGGTAATATTCTTTCTTATAAAGCTTTGATGGCAGTTTCTAATAGAGTTTTAAATTATTCTTTATACTCTACAGGTGGATTTCTAGCGCCTGCACTCTTCCAAACGCTTATAGTGACGTGGATAAAAGCTAATCTGAACGTGGCAGTAAAACCGGAGCTGTGGCAAAATTTTATGGAGCTACTCTCCCGGCTTACTCACTGGGAAGATTTAATAAAGGAATGGGCGGTAATACATATTTATTAATGTTTTTTATAAACAATATTTTTTTTATGGATTTTGCCGTGGAATGAGCAGATGAACCGCTTTGTGGTGGTGACTGTTAAAATTGCACAACAGCAACACCAAAGACATTACCCGCTATGTCAGCCATCATATTTATATTTTATACCTTATATTTTATTTATGTGTGTAATTTTGCAGATGGTAAATATTTTTAGGACAGGTCCAATACCAAAGGGTTAAATTGCTATTCTCCTCCTCTTCTGAACCTTTTAAAAAATGGTTCAAACTTCTTATTACCGAGACTACTATTATGTTATAAATGCCTTTCCCCCTGTTATATCGATAGAAAACAATGGAGACACTAACCCGCGTGCTCGCCCGGCACGTGTACTCGCTGGAGCTGGGCGAGGGCGCGGGCCCGGGGGAGCGTGGGCGTGCACGTCGGCAACCCCCCGCGCCCGCTCCGCCGCGGCCCCCGCCCGCCGGCCGCCCGCTCGTGCCCAGTGACACTAGGACACCGGGTATGTATACCCCTTAATGCCACACCTCAGTCGTTTAATGGATACTTAAATCCCTCCTTAGTAAACAAAAAGTGTAAAGTATGAAATAAAAAGACATTAAACGATTCTGAATACGATATCAGAAAGTATTTTTAAAAACTATTAGTAACAAAGGTATCATTAACTATATGTGTTGAATTTAAATACGTTTGTGAACAACAATGTTGTCATTCTTTGACGTTAAGAACGAGTTACTGAGTAACTACGCAGCTTGTGACCCAAAACGAACGTGTATATGTTATGTTGTTATGGTAATGGTAATTTAATAATGTTTGAAATAATATCGATTTTTTTCGAAACATTAAGATCAAGAATTTAGTATGAATAAGCGCTAGTTTTCAATTTCCATAAATATAATTACATGAAAATGTAGAAGATGCAATATGTACCAAGAATAAAGTGAATATCTATCGTGTCTGTCAGTCCGCACCTGACCAGGTGTAAACTTGTACATCGAACCCAGCATTGGCGATTGCCCCAATGCTTAATGCACAATTGTAATAAGTAATACATGTCATTGTAAAAGGGTACGTTTACTGATACCGTGATAAATTATGTATGTTGTCAGGCAAATCCCCACGCGTGTCACACGAGGCGCACCCGCGCAAGGACGCGGCGACGCGACGGCCGCTAGCGCGCGCGCGCTCCGACCCGCATCTCGCGAGACATCTGTCGCTCGTGAGCAACACTACTGGTAAACTTTATTATACATCGGAATTATATAAGACTAAGATACACCCAGGGCTTCGCCTTAATAAAACAGCGGGCTTCGCCCAAAAGTAGACAATATATTTTTCCAGACTATAATTATCCTTGTGTCAAATTTAATTTAATTCCATTGAGTAGTTTCGGCATAAAAGCGTAACAAACGTCCATCCATTCCTCTATACATACATTCTAACAGATATTCGCATTAACGTTTACACACGGTTCTAGCGTTCATAGATTGGTGAGTTATTGTGATCACAAGTATTAGAAAAAGTTAAGCAACGGCGGGCGTGCTTAGTATAAAGATGTACCACTAGTAAAATATCTTAAGCGCTTCCGTGCTTCGAAGGGCACATAAAGCCATTGGTCCCGGTCGTTAAATTTAAACTACAATCGTTAAGCCATGTCGGTAAACCAATTCACCAACCGATTTTTTTTATCGCTCTCTTGTCCTTTTTCACTACGATATTTACTTACTTTTTGAAAAGTTCACTAACATCAATAATTATTTTAAATGATATACCCGCCAATAATGCAGCAGTTCTATGATTGATTTTTATTAACATCTACAATTTCATTCTAACATTTATTTTGGCAGATGAAACAAAAGACACGCCTGTTACTAAGCAAAGAAGATCTTATTCGCTCGATTCATTAAGGCAACCGTCGCAACAGGAGGAAAGAGACTCTGCGAGTGGTAAGATGAAAACTTAATCTTTATGATATTATGTTATTTTTTTTTAAACTTGTTATTAACGTACTAAATATTTTACTATTTACAAGGTTCTCGCTCGCCTTCACCCGCTCCCTCTAGCGGAGTGGAAAGCAGTTCTATCAAGGATTCTCCGCTGCAGATTGACTTGGCATCTGATGGTGGTAATGTTGGTAAGTGATTCACATTTTCATGAGGTTTAAAACTGAACGTGACTAACTTAATTCTAAGATATTGTTTAATATTTTTATGTTTAGGTGAACTTTGAAAACCAAAAAATATCGCTCAATTTCGACATCAATTGCTTAATGACAAAGTTGGCTCAACATAATAGTATTAAGAATTGCACACTTCTCACCAAAAGCAACACGAATCAAATCAAATGCCTTTATTGCGGAATACAGGTAGAAAAAGATCTTATACAAATATGCAATTAGTCTGCATTACCATCACACATGGGCATACATATTCATGCTTGTTTGCCGATAACCTTAATTCACCTTATAACTTCTATTTCCTCGTGTTCAGTCAACTTTGCATAACATTAAACTCACAATCAAATCATACTCACATACTGTTTCGTTCGCTATAAAGGTCAGGGAACGAAACGAGGGTCTACCTGTTTTTCAACAGAGTGGTCCGAGAGTGAGACAGGGGAGAGTGTACCGGCGGGAGGTGTGGGGATGGGCGTCGGCGGAGCGGGGGTGGGCGTGGGAGTGGTGCTGGGTGGAACGGCGCGCGGCTGGTTGCCCGACGTGGCGTGCGTGTTGTGGCAGCGCATGCTGGCCGCGCTCGGAGACCCCAACCAGCTGCGAGACTCCCAGGCTCATCATCATCTTTTCAACTACCTCATACATCTCAACAGCACGCTGCTCAAGGTCAGTGGACTTTATATGTACTTTAACTTATAAAAAGTTACGCCCGTACTGTTTTCCGTCGTCGATATGTTGAATTTTATAAAAGATAAAGTTATGTGACTATTGTGCACATTGTCTACGCAATATCTGAATACCAATTATAAAATTTTAGGTAAATTAAATGTCCCACGTAAGAGGAAATAAAGAGTGGTTTACATTATTGCTTACATGAAAAATTTAAGTTTCAGCTAAACATTGAAGTCAGGTAATTTGGCCTGTATTGTACTACTAGTATGTAGTATTCGTTTTAAAATCAGGAGACCTGTACTCATGAAGTATCCATTAATAGATTGAAGCCAAAATGATCGTGTTACGCCAATAACCTTTTTTTTCCTCTAAAGAAACATGCTAAGCTTCGTTAGGTTAGGTCTCCAATAATGCTAAAAAATAAGTTGAAATATTATTAACAACTAAAATAAATTGCAATTGTATTGAGCTCTTATTTCAAGTCGGCAGTTGACGGCTTATGATTACCTTGAATTGTTAAGTACCTTTTGTTAAGAGAATCGACGTTTAAAATTGATCGGTATTGTTTCTTGTAATGTTAATAACTTCTAAAGGATAGTTCAGCGTTTAAAGTTAACATGCAACACATTAACACGGTGAGTAAATTTCAGTGTCACCTTAAAAATTAAAATACGTATTTTCTTTCACGAAGACATGTGTAATTTTAAAATATCGTAAATGTTGAAATAATTAATAAAAACCTTTTTAATTATTATAAATAGATTCTCAACACGTAAATTTTTTACTTTAACTGGATTTTGATCACAATAATATATTTTAGAAACTCGTGCTCATGTCATATAAAAATTAACATTCAAACTACTTATGTAAATTCGCTTCACACAAATTAGTAAGTAAACGTGAAAAACTATGACGCTAGTTCATCGGCTCCGTCGTCATCACGCCTACGTATTTAAATCGACAGTTCATACATCTGGGGACATTTATAGATACACAAACATCACTACCTATTTATCAGTCGATATCTGTGGCAGATGGCGTAATACGATATTGTTTCTCTCAGTTTATCTCGATTTGATTCATGATTTGTTTTCGTTGAGTACGATATTCTTCTATTGTGAATTTAAAATAAATATTTTAAAAGCATTCCGGCCGCGGTCGATGTATGGTGTTGTTAAAATTGTGCGAACTGTTGTCCAATTCGAAATGTTTCAAGGATTGCAAATGCGAAAGAGGACCCGGAAAAAGAAGGCTTCTTCGGAGGCTCAAAAGGAGAGAGGTCTTACTATAAATAACATTTTAATATAAAGAAATATTATAAATCTAATATCTATACAAATCTAAAATCAAACAACGATTTTTTTATTTAAAAAAGTCGCAGTCAATTATGACTTTGTTTTTAGCGCCCACAATGCTGACCACAAATAATCCAACAATGTAATGAAGCAATTCCATTCTACCCACTATTTTATAATTTTTTACTGTATTACTTACTGTGAGGGTACTTTGTCGTAATTATTCATATAATGCTAAGAGTAAATTTTAGTGTTTATGAAAGTATTTATTGTGATTTTAACGCAATCATTATGTGTTTACTTGAATATTATTTTTGATTTAAACTGTATTATAAAATGGTTTTTAAATTATTCGAGAACTTATTAAAATTATTAGATTCTCTTCTTAATCTAATCAAAATTAAGACAAGTGGCTATGTGAAGGCAAGTTTTTGTTGACACGGTTCTGTACCGATGAAAAAATGTTTTATCTACTCGTGTAGTGATTGTATTCTAATATTAAATGATAATATAATAATAACAGTATAAAATCATAAATTAAATTATACTATATATTCATGAAGTGACATATGTGATGTAATTTTTCTTCTATAGCAAGTCATAAGTCTCTTCAAGAATTATTTATTACAATATTTTTGTTTATTATTAAAATTAAGGTTATTTTAAGTTTTTGTATCACTTCTTATTTTAACAATCCTGCAGTCATTCGTAATTGTGCAAACCACGGAATAACAAAGTATTGGAAGTGCAAAGTATGTGTGAGGTGCGTATTACTATTATGCGATGTTTCGATGTCCTTCCATCTATACTACTGGTTTCTTTCGAATAAAATTTATTTAAATTTAAGTATCACTATTACACGACATTCAATAAGCGTTTGTCACGAAATACTAAAACGATTTTATCAATATGCTCAATAACGGCACCTTAAATATTTTTGTTTAATTATTTGTTTGAAAGATTTTGCTTAACACATTTTCTTTACATACTTTTTTTACATTTCCAATGATATTACACTCATGAAGATTTCTCGATATCGAAATGTAGACATCGATATGGATATAATATGTATTTAGAAATGTCACGACACTATTTGTAGCTTATTAACTTATATGGTTCTTAAGTAAAGAACTTGTATACAGATCAGTAATACAGAATATATACTATGACTAGCTGTACCCACAACTTCGCTTATCGGTAGATATTTAAGAAAAATCTCATACAAACTTTCCTCCCTACTTCCCCAAGGAAACCCCGGTATTATTCGAGATAAAAAATATCCTGAATATTAAGTTAGGATATACTATTGTAAGTTACAATTGTACATCGAAATCTGTCCACGAGCATTCACGTAATGCGAGTTCAGAGAAACAGACAGATATATAATTATTCCAAATGAATATATTTTCGTGCCCTATCTCGATATTAGAGTCAAAGTCAAATCATTTATTCCATATCGGTATTTACAATACTCTTATGAACGTATTTTTTTAGAATCTACCACCATTTCGGAAAGGTGCTAAAATAATGAGGAAAAGAAACGGTGAAAGAAACTCACCAGCACATTTTTTCAGAATGCCCCCTCATTATCATTTTGAAAAAATATTCAACTTACACAAATAAATCACTGTTTTTATAGTATAGATATTATCGTATATATGATATTAAAGCACCTACTTACCAGTACTTAACACTTCCACTAGTTTTGTTATTGTGGTGCAAACTTATGTTATTCGCAGGTAATCATTACTTTAGCGAATACTTTCAAAGTAGAAATAAATTAACCGTTTATTTATATTTTCGTAGATAAGTGCGAATCAATCCCTCAATGGCAACACCGAGATACACGTGCCGTTCAATTTGGTGGCTGGCTGGTGTCTCGAAGCTGAAGCGTTGCCGCCGTCGCATAGGTAAACTATATTTTGTTTAGTATAATACTTAGGTGTGTGAAGTCTACCAATCCCCACTTGGCCTACGTGGTATATTACAGCCCCCTCACCTTGTGAGATGAGACCTGGACCCAGCAGGAAACAGTAACGGGTTGGAAAGATAATAATGAATTGTATAATTTAAATTTCAATCTAAAATAAAATGGCTCTGTAGCATGTAAAGGACTTTTTTTAGCTATTTCTGAGTGCACCCATACACTATGAGGGATTCATGCATAAAGTTTCATTCTCCTAGACTGAAAGTTATACATTCTTGTTCGAAGTAGGAACCTCGCACGAATAAAAATCTAACTGTACAAAATCGAACGTTGGAGTGCCCTAACTTATTTCAATACTGTAATATAGTACAAAGGTAAATTGTTGCTTTTTGTATTACTTTGTAGGAATTTTTTTAGGCACGACGTCAATAGAATATCATGATTTTATGTAGATTACATGCTTATGAATTTTACACATTTTAGCACAATAGAGTTATAATGACGTCACTTAAAAACTGTCATCAAGTTATTGTATTATGGTAATCGTAACAAAAGGAATGAGCTATTGTAGGTTTTTCCTCTATGCATTATTAAAGAAGGTTACACTAAACTCTTGCTATGTACTGAATATATTTTTTTAATTAGAACCTCTATAAACTACTAGAAATTGACCTCGCTTCGCCACAAACATGCACAATTGTGTCTAAAGTGGTCCAGTGGCTTCCGAGTTGCCATACCAATTTTAACCTATAAACCGACGGGAAGAAAGCCATTTTTTTTTAAATGCACCAACAAAGTCTACATTTAAACATACATACATAAACTAAAATACAGGCCAATCATAATTTTAAGTTTAGTGCTACTTCAATTATAGGTGCATATAACATACATAGTTTTTAATCTTATTATATCGAATTACAAGTAAAATTCAATTACAATATCAAGAAATTACAATCACAAAATTACAATAAATTATATTGAGCAAAGAAATGGTCGAGTTATAAGGAACATTGATTAAAATTTGTTTTCTAGTATAAAAAGTATCCTACATCCCTTGTCCTTACCTAAGCTACAAACAAATTACATCCAAATTGGTCCATTGATTTCGGAGTTTACATACTAATTTTAACCTGATATCCTGCGGTAATACAGCCATTTCCTGGTATAAAACCTATCCTATAACCATTCTCGGGTTTTAAACTTCGATTATGACAAGTTTCATCTAAATCTCCAGTGGTTTTTGCGCGAAGTTTGACAGACGGACAATAAATCCAAAAAATATATATATTCTGGTCTTCATATCGCTAAAGAAGCCGCCTTGCATCAAAATTTTCAAAAAAGAATTAAATTTAACCATGTGTGTAACATTTTATTGTTAGTATAGATTGTCTAGAGAAAATGCATAAGAGCACAAGCAATAGAATAAAAAAGCAAAACTGTCAATTAATAAACAATATGAATTACATACGCATCATATTTAGAATATATTTAAACAGACTGAGGTTTGCTTAAGTGGGACTTTTATCAATTTCAAAGTTTTACAAAACGCACAAATTAAGACCTGAAAACATCCTAACCGTAATCAAAGGGCAACACCGACACGATTACTGTCCGTACAGGCAGACCGGAACCGGAACCAGGGTTTTCGCGTTTAAAAAAATATTTTGGTAGATATCAATAAGGTTCATTTTTCATTTCACTTCCTTTTGAGATGAGCTTTAGAGTCAACCGAAAGCTCTGTCAGTAAAAGTTTGCCTTATGTTAACTGTACACTATACATGTTTAAGAATTGCGTAAAGTGTAGGTTTATGTTTCAGGGCAGGCAAGCTGCTGGCACTGCGCCTGCTGTGCGAGTCGACGCAGGCGCAGGGCCCGGGCGCGCCCTCCTCCTGCAATAACAGACTTCATCTCGCACACCTGCATCTTTACCAGAGAGCATTGCATCATGGTAAAATTAGTTGATAAATTATGTGTATTATATAGTGTTATATAGTGTAGTGTAGTATATAGTGTTATGT
The DNA here is from genome assembly GCA_018249125.1 of Asbolis capucinus. Taxonomy (NCBI): domain Eukaryota; kingdom Metazoa; phylum Arthropoda; class Insecta; order Lepidoptera; family Hesperiidae; genus Asbolis; species Asbolis capucinus. The sequence goes on from DWJZ01000180.1 coordinate 25,455, forward strand.
TCTTTATTGAGAATTGACTATTGTTTTATAATGTTAAAAATAACTTTGTAGAGCTGTTATATTTATATTGCTTCTCTATTCATGAAAACATTAAAAAGACGAAAAACATTCGTAATTGGCATAAGTAGTAGTACTAGCCATATTATACTTATTTTATTTTTTATTTTGACACTTGAAAGGAAATGAAAACTGTTTATTTCGTCTTAAGAACGTCAAAAGCTCACTTAAGGAAAGTCAGAAATTTTACAATAAAATGTCCCTACTTGAGTTATAAATTTACTAACAATATATAATATATATATATATTTAAATGAATTCTTTGATAAACATTGTCATTTACATCGTCAGGTTTGACTGGTGAAGATAGATCTGTTGTGGACGTGCTGGTGGAGTACGCTGCGCCGCGATATCTGTCGCTGGCGCTAGATGGATATTCGCTGTTGTTACTGGACTTTGTACACGCTTCCACTGTCGTACTCAACTCCTCCGATATGGGGCCATCGGTGAGTCTTGACACATATACCCCACATAGATGTTGTGTTATTCATGTATAATATAATATGATATAAGGGTTTTAAGGTCTGATGGCTTAGGCGATATAACTATTGCAGATTGATTTATGTGTAATTTAATTTTTGGCGCAGTGTCCCCGAACGGCAGCGGTCACGTTTTTGGGATCCCTACTGTCCCTGCCCGATGGGTTGATGAACGCGCCTATGCTGCAACCTTACCCCCACCAGTATAACACTGTATCTTGTCCTGATTTAAAGGTAAAAATGAATCAATAACCAGTAATACAATACAAATACAAAGAAAAATATCAGCACCCACACATTTTCGAGTAAAGTAAATATTTTAGACATAAATCATGGAGTGAAATAATCTAGACAACGTTTAGAGACGTATCAAGAGACTCCTTCACATTTGTTTACGAAATTAATTTTAAAGAAAACTTGGTTGTCCCCAGGAGCACGTACTTAATATTGTAGTGCGCGTATGTCGACGTGAAGGTGCAGCGAGCGCACGTTGCGCGGGTGCGTGCGCGCTGGTCGCGCACGTGGTGCACACGCTCGCTACGCGCACCTACTGTGAGCGTCTGCCTGGATACGTCACTTGTCTATTGCAGATGCTTATGGTGAGGTTTTGAAAATCATTTTATTATATTTATAGTTTGTTTCGTTCATCCACCTAATAGTCAGATGGAACAATTAGAAGAAAAATTTAAAGTACCGTGTTTTAGTTTTGAATTGTGTTGTATTCGTTGTTTCAGATGAAAAATAAGGTGATCGCTAAAGTTGTGAGCGATGCTATGCTAGTGCTAGCTGATTATACTGACCGCATCGTAGAACTGTATCCCGGATTGGCTGGTACGTTGCAAATAACAAATATACATAATTGGTATAATAAAGTACTCATTTAGATTTTATACATTCCCGTTCTATTATTGTGTCTCGGATAGTATAAACCTCAAAATTGTCACGCGATCCGTTTGTATCTATGTAAATATGTATTTTTAACAATATTGATATTCATATAACATAGAAATAAAAATACTATTATTCACACAGAGAAAATAATAAAATGGATCTGCGCGTGCCTGGCGCAGCTGGCGGGTGGGGCTCGCGAGGCGGCACGGCCGCTGGCGGGCTCGTTGCTTCTGTGCCTGGCCGAGCTCACCGTGCGCGCCGGGCCCGCGCGTCTTCTGCAGCACACCGTGCCTAGTCCAAGCGGAGATCAGTCGCTACTGCTTATTGTGTTTAAGGTATGCTTCACCTATACATTATCTTAAGATAAGTTAGTAGCTAAAATATATAATATATTTTGGCGGTTACTAGACAACACAGTTGAGCATAGTAGACTATTTTTAGGGTTCCGTATTAAAATCGGAAACGCACGGACTCTTAGTGCTATAAAGCTACTATTTTAATTTGTAAATTTATCATGGTAAGAAAATGACATATGTTTTGGATATATCTTCGCTTCAGTTTTAAGTTGGGGTTTTTCTTGTCTAGCCCATCCCGTGGGGGTATCGTTGAATAGTTATAGTGACTATGGATCCAGGAAGAGAGTTTTGCCTCAACTAATTTAGAAGTAATAGCATTAACCACAGAACCCTAGATTACGCGTGGCTTAGCACGCACTTGACCGGTTTTTTTCTTTAACTGAAAGTCGGTCTAAGTTCTTCAATTATTAGTGTGTGTGTTACATGTGTAATGTGGTGATCACTAAGAAAATCTTGTTCTTATTAATATGAAGTTAATATAGAAACTACACTACAAGTTGAATGTTATGGATCATTTCAAGTTGAAGAAAACTGATTAACACTCCGTTTAACATTAACCTTGGTAATGTATGTATACAGTACTGTAAAAAAAGGAATTTTCGTATGATAATAAATACAGGTGACAACAGAATCAATTTGATCTAAGTGTACCAAGCTATCCAAATTATGTATGTATGTATATACAATTTCTTATTTAATTTTTTCTAAATAAAGAAGTATAATATCACTGAGATCGATAGTCTGCTTTAACTTAAAAATTCAACCACAATGAAAGAAATATGTTCAAGGTATATATTATAAATCTTTTTTCCCTTATATAAATTCAAATCTTTAGCTCGAATTCACTGTCTATGTTGATGCATTTACTATATTGTATTATATCTTATTGAACTTTTTCTAGTAGATATGTATAATTAAGAAAATTTTAAACAGCTAAGGGGCAGGATTGAAAAATAGAAAAATAAATTCAAGTACAAAAAATAAATTTATTACAAAATCATAAAAAGTGGAATACAAAACGAGTTAAGTCATCACAGATGACATATTGAGCTAAACGTTATGTGCTAGTCGAACTGTTTGTATGTCGAACACATAACCAGCGACCTTTGTCCTAGTAAAGCACTGACTAAACAATACACAAAAATATCTCCTATGAATAATAAACATAATATATCTTTAAGTAATAGTGGCTTATTTCACTTTACAAAGATGTTATTAACATTTTGTTATACGAAATACTGAATGGTAAAACTATGTTTATTTACATATGATCATCATGGAATACAGAAGTTTACTAAATACTTACAATATTTAATATTCTCATATCTATATGTTGGATTAAATAATTATATTATAATAGCAAGTGTTTCAAATAATTTATACCAAGAACTCTATTGGGAAACCTTTTTATATTTACAATCTACGGTTTACCTATTCAAAGACTTAAAATTAATATATATTATTCTGCCGAATACTTAATACTCGTTATAAAAAATATGATATATATTATTTGCAATCTAGTGACATCAAAAAACCACTTTTCAGAGATATCTTATTAAGTAAGACATTCTGGTATTTGGCAGTGAAATCAATTATCACAACACAGACGTTAAGAAATAGATAAATAATGGAAAGAATACGTTTTGTTTACGTACGGTCAAGGATTTACTAGGTTTTTGGTCGTTTATTACTGCTGAGGTTGTTCGACGTGCTCTTGGGGTTGGAATCCGTGCTCGTCGGCGACGAATGTGACGGTGTACACTAGACCGTCCGGGGCGGTGTACTTGTACGTGCCGGTAACGGAAATGGCTTTTACATCATCGCTTACTTGCTTCAGCGTGCCTTGCTCCTGGCGGGAGGTGCCGTCGCTTGTCTCGAACCTAATAAGGAACTGATTAGTGATATAGAAAACTAGACTCTTATTGTAATATATTCCACTATCAAAGAGTTTAGTCTAAGTACTGTATTATTTGCTGATGACACCTCGTTCGTTTTTAGAGTAGATAGACAAAAACAATGTTATGACGACGTAAATAATACTGTTTCGCAAGTATTGCATTAGTTCACATGTGAAATGCACATAGATCAATGTTAAATGCGATAAAAACTAAATGCGTTAAATTTACATTACCAAACTTAAAACAAGTTCCAATCTAATTCAATATAATATGTATGTAAAACATCTGAGATACATGGTTTTTTCATGTGATAACCAAGTCAATGTATTCTATTGTACCGTGCCCCCAGATGAATTTAATAAATATGACACTTATTGATATCTTACATATATATATCCGTATTCTGGTTGAAGAAATTATAATTGTACTTACTCGAAGTTGTAGCCCTCAGGGTTGACATCGGATTCTTGTTTAAGGATGTAGGCGGCTGGAGCCTGATCGGTTTGTTGCGGGGCGGCGGTGGTCAAAGCGACAAGGGCGAAAGCGAAAAGTACCTTAAAAAATATGAAATAAGAGTAATACAATTGTGTTTGATAAATGTGTAGGGGTTTATGTACTACAGACGTGCACAGGGCATGAAAATGTAACTTTCCTCCAAGCGACAATGTACTAAAACTTTGCTTAGTATTTCAATGCTTTGTTTACACTTTACACTCGTGAGCAAACGCTTAGAACAGAATGTGCTAATTAAAGACGTTAGTTAACACCGCTGACTACAAATTGAGTAATAAAAGTTATCTTAACTTGAAAAAAAGTTCAAATAAGTACACATTGAATTTGTTTAAATATTAATGTCCAAAAATGTAAATATTTTATTCTTAATTTTTTGTGTGAGATTTGCTAAATACGAAGTCCCTCAATCCTTATGTACAATATATTTAAAAAAAAAAATATTCTCAGTACTTACGAATTTCTGCATTTTGTGAGGGGTTAAAAAATAACAGGATATAAAACTGTTTTGGCAAGTTGCTACTCTACAGATAGATGTGGACTGTGCAGAAAGATGAGAAACGCGGCGTTATAAATGACAAACCTGATCGATGACAAAACTCCCGCGATGCGCCCACGCAACGTGGTGCTAATGAACAGACACCAATGTCCTACAAATACTTCTAGTGCTAATAGGATTGCGTTGTTCAAAAATCTGATACGAAAACTCTGTCAAGGAAAATTATTACTGTTCTATTGCAATTTCGTAAAGTGACTCCTTGAACTGGGTATGACCTATGTTTACCATCATCTGTATTCTAATCGAAAATACAAATAACATTCTATTTAGGAATCATTTCTTCCATAATCTTACAATTTAATTTAATCAAGCTATTCTTACGAGCTAGATTCGATTGTAAGGGATCGGAAAACTTAAGCATCAGCGGGCGTGATTGGATAGGAGCACGATAGCGGTCACTGGCAAAACAAATATGAGCTTTCATACATTTATACATTTCATACTTCGTAGGAAACGTATCCGTCGATTCCTATTCTTAAGCTAGAGCATCAGACAGTGATTAACTATAGATTTATTTTATACGTTTTTTCTTTGTTTGTAATATCATAGTATTTTGTTCAGGTGCTGTACGCAGTAATGAAAGGAACCAACGGATCCGACATCGAAGGGCTGACATTGCCAGTCGACGAAGACTTTGATCCAAATGTTCAGCTGGATAACCTGGGCCCCAAGACCACGCCCGCTTCCACCATCGACGTGAAGCTTTGGGCTCAAACGGTAATACTCAGTTTCATTTTATGATTTTTGTTTTTATTTAAATCAATTTCTTCATTTGTACGTAAATAGTAAAGTAAAATCTCAGCGGATATGCCGTTGAGTAAGTTCCGCCCTAATGCATCAAAAATGCCTTACCGGTCAAGAAATAGTGGATTTTATTCGAATTATCTCAAGAAGTAAATAAGAAGAAAGAAATAAGCTGATATAACATAACGATGTATCCCAAAAGACCACAACGATTCCGTGACATAATGTGCCCACATTGTCGACCTGGAACTGCCTGTCTTCTGAAACATATCTCAGGCGTTCTTACTAAATCATTTTACTGAGCAGGACTTGGCACATAGTCAAATGCATCTAACCTCAACAAACTTCTAAATTTCCTTTCGTATCGTGAAGGTAAATAATCAAATTATTATAATTTTTCATTTTTTTCGGAACCACCCCTTTATCCAGTAGTAACGTTATGACATTTTTATAACGCGCCATTAAAAAATATATACAGATCTGCACGCAACTGGTGGTATTCCTCGGCCACTGGCCCTTGTGGGGCGGGTGTCAAGTCACGTCGAGCGTGTGCGAGCAGCACGACAGCAGCCCGTCGCTCGGCGGCGAGCTGGCCGCGCCCGTGCTGGCGGCGCCGCATGTGCAGCTCATGCGGCTGAGTGAAGCGACGCTCGCGTCCGTCATCGAGCTGCCTGCGCTGGATGCGCCCCAGGGCGGAACTACACCTGGCAAGTAGTAGATCACGTTCTACTGCACATATTTGTTGATATTTCTCGGTGACTAGCCGCTGTAGGGCGAGTGTCGTTGAGTTGGCCGCTCCGCACATGCAGCTCAGCTCACGCGGCTTAACGCTCGCTCAACTTCTATACTCTAAACGACACTCTAGCTATGTGAACCTACCTGCGTTCCGAGTTCGATTCTTGTTCGGGGCAGGAATTTACGTGACCGATAAATGTTTGTTTCTCGAAGTTGAGGAGTTATTTGTACTTGACTCTCGCAACACGGATTAATGATTCTAATGGCTTGCTTACACGACTTAACGTCTTATCGGTCGTCTCGGCAGGTCTGATGACGTCAGAGCGGCAGGTTCGCGTGATTCTCCGCGACATCGCGGGCAAGGCGTGCTGGGACGCTTCGGCGCTCTATTACGACCCCGCCTGCTTCAACTCAGAGGGACTCGAACCTTTGCCGTTGCCAGAAACGTAAATATGACATTTATAGTATAAGACTTTACTAAAGATTCTCTTTATAATTTTTATTCGGCTCATAACTAAAACACCTATTAAATTTCAGTGTGGATTGCCCGCGAGACAACACATTGTCTTCCCTGCCGCCACCACTGCCGCCAGACCTGCTTCCGGATTACAAGAATTCTCCACCAGATAAACACCAATTAGATCATGTAAAACTTAAAACGTATACATTTAAAAGATCAATATTTTTCGGCTTTAAATTAACTATTATACTGGGTTAGCGATGAAAAACTAGACATTTAAAATTAATTTATACTAATTATTAATAATAAGCACTCGGTGGCTGTGTATAATTAATTGTCATAATATAATTATGTACAATCGCCTTTATGTGTCAGGTATTGTCGTACATTGGGCATACGTCGCCGGAAGTGACGTGCGGTCGGCGGCTGGACGAGGCGGGCGCTTCGCCGCTGCCGGCGGGCGCGGAGGACGAGCTCGTGTGTGCGCTCGTCGCGCATCGGAACGCTGAGCAGGCCTACCTTGCCGCCAGGGACAGGTTTGTATCATATAATGGTCATGGGCATTTACTAAGTTAGTGTGGGACAGGAAAGTATAAATGTTATTAAGTGTGAAAATTAATAGATACTAAGATATGAAGCTTACGATATGGCAAGCTGTTCGCGCGGACGAGTCGCGCGACCCAGCGACGGCAGCGGTGCGTGCCACTGGCGGTGCAAAGACCGACGGAGCAACGACCACTCCATCTGTAGTGGCCTGCGTGGCGCACACTACTCGCGATTTTCAAATTAATATATGTCTTTATCATTCCACTAAATTTTACTTAGTGCCCGAAATAGTAACAAGCTGAATAAAAACGAAGAAACCTACCAGTATGTTAGGCATAAACTGGGTGGTACAGCTATTGATAAATAAATTGAACCATTTCAGTAGCGACGAGGAGTCAGATGGTGGCGACTGGGGCTCGGTAACGGGAGGGGTGGTTTCATCGGGACCGGTGTCGGTAGGGACTGACTCAATGAGGACCGGGGTGGGCCCGGCGGCGGCCGGGACAGGCCCGGCGAGTGCATTCGCACAGAGCCGGCAACTGTTGAGCCAGTTGGGCGTGCTGGCGCCTGCACGCCGTGCGCATGCACATCTGCTGCGGCGCTCTGATCGACTGTTACGTGAACTGCGGAACCTCGACGCACAGAGGTGCGTGTTCTATAACAGACTTTAGTTTTGTGTCATTATAGTATTAATATTGCATACTTCAATCTTTATTCGCTTCTAAATTGAAATGTGACAGCTTAAGAACTAGTATTAGTTTGTTAAAATTTGTTATAGTTTTGTTTACATATTTATATTTTAATAAAAAGTTTCTAAACCATTGATTATAAAAACAAACATAAAGAAGAAAAAATATATTATTCCAGATGCCGTGAGACGCACAAAGTGGCTGTAATATACGTAGGAAAGGGGCAGGAAACCCGAAATGAAATCTTATCGAATCGCTGCGGCAGTCCCGCTTACGAAGCGTTCCTCGCAGCGTTGGCCTGGGAGGTAATCAAAAGAATATACATATAGACAATATACATGTACCAATTATTTTTACATGTAAATTTTTAGTAAGTTGCTTAAAATGGTAGTAGAAGAATCGCTATTTAATGTTATTTTCTTACTAATATTATAAATGCGAAAGTGACTGTCGGTTTTTTACGTTTTTGTCGTTTACCTTTCTCACCTAAAGTACTTAACCAATTTGAATCTGAATTTGAATTTGAAGAAAAACATAGGCTTTATTTCTCTTTCTTTCTTTTAGGGTACGTCGCAAAACAAGGCTTGAAAAGGTTGAAGATGATAGTTAAGAACTTTGTGTTCCTGCACTAGATATGATGTTGTCTATGGGGAAGGGAGGGGATTTAAGAGTACACACAGTATATCCCGCGGACGTAGTCGCGGGAAAAAACGAGTAATCTATACAACATTTTTCCGTTTGCCTCGGCAGGTGGAGCTCGAGAGTCACGTGGGGTTCGCGGGCGGGCTACGGGGTGGCGGCGGCGGGGGGGTGTCCGCGCCCTACTGTGCCACGCCCTCGCTCGAGGCGCTCTTTCACGTCGCTACACGCATGCCCGCTGATACACCAGATAACATACTCAACAAGGTATAAATAAGTCTTTGTATATTTTTTTTAGTTATAAAGACATTTATATTCAATTTAAATCATTTAGTATATCATTAGCATAGGAATTCATTATCATAGTAGAGCTAAAGTTAAGAATGTTAGTACTACTACTTGCAATGAACAAAAACGACATTTCTCAAATACAAAAGTATCACGTCGGAAAAAAGTTCCACTTTATAAATCGTCAAAATTAACAATGGGAAAGTGGTAAGTGCTCTTAGGTATAAAATAAATTGTACGAACTGGTTCAGACGCGGCATCTGGGCAATGACGAAGTGCACGTGGTTTGGAGTGAGCACTGGCGGCCGTACAAGCGCGACACACTGCCCACTCAGTTCTGCGACGTGCTCATCGCACTGTATCCACTGCCAGGCGGCCTGCTTCGCTGCACCGTCTCCAGGAAGCCAGATGTAAGAGTCATGTCACATTTTTCATTGATGTCTCCTTTGTCAAAATTATAAACCGTAAACTAAGTCCGTATTTGTGTCAACCCAACAATGGTCCACTACTGACCATGGTCTCTCCTCATATTGAGGAGGCTTAAGTGGAGGAGTTAGTAGCCAACCCAAGTGTCGGAAGGTTTTTTTATGTCGCCCGTAGGCCTCCGATTGCTATTTTACGACAACCAACGGGACCGATGGGTTTACGTGCCCTTCGAAGCACGGAAGCGTTCATAAATTTTTTTGCCACTATCGCTTACCTAACCTCCCTACCGAACGCGCCAAATATTGATTAACTTTTTCGATCGAATACAAGCCGAAGGGATTTCCGGGAAATCCGTATTAACAGATTGAATTAATTAAATCCCTTTCTGTAGACTGAGTTTTTTGTGTTTTGAAAGAAGTATAATATAATATCTCATAATTTATCAAGTGTAAATTATTTTGTCTAATACATTAGTATCTACAAATGTTAAAAAGTCTTGGAACATAGGCTTTCATTAAATGTCTCTTAATGTAATCCGCCTAATGTAACTTCTATATATAGCTGTAAAATAATTCCAATCCATTATGTCCTGCATATTTAAAAAATATTGTATTGAGATAAGCGTAACATCTGTCAGGTGGGCGTGTTCGGTCCTATATGGGAGGAGAGCGTAGTGCGTGTGAGCTGCGGCGCGGCTCTGGTGCGCGCGGCAGCGTTCGCGGGCGGGCGGGCCGTCCGCGCGACCATGCCGCTATACCAGCATGCGTACAGTGAACGCGCGCGCGACCTGCACGCGCTTGTTGCGCACCACACACAGCCGACCACCTTCGAGCACTTCGTGACGCGGCTGCGCGAGCCGCTGCCACCGCACGCGCACTCTCCCACGCAGACTAGTGCTGGTACGTTGTACATACAGTATAGATTTATAGTAGTGGCTTTTGGGAAATTATTTTTCTGCATTTTGTTACTTTTGTAATACCATTAAATATCTTAAGCTCATTAATGAAGTCAACTACCTCTTGCAGGATTATAACATAGGTAAGAACAGCTTCAATTAAGAATTATTTATATGTAATATCAATCGATAATTCATTGGTAAACTTCTTGCCTATGGTTAAGCAGCTACGGATTATTTGTAATATGCTTCAATAACACGTTTTTACGCTCTTCAGATCGTGCTGAACTATTTGAATTATAAACTCCATTCCTACCTAATTACAGTAAGGTAACACAGATATTACGTAATTAAATTAACTTCTAACCTTAATGTGAAGATCACGTCTCAACATTTCCATTACATCTTTAACAGAGCAGAGCAGCGGTAGGCTGGCCAACGCGCTGCTGGACCACGGCGCAAGTGCGTGGAGTGGCGCGGGCGAACCGCACACAGTGTCCCCCAGGCCCACCAAGCGGCTGGGGCCCTTCAAGCGGCCCCTCACGCAGCAGCCTGCGTCTGCACCTTCGCCCGCCCCCGTACCCGCGCCCGCGCCGCGCCGCAACCGATGATTACCACAATCAAACTACAACGTCATATATCTCCATAAGGGCCTCGCCGAGTAGCTGGGATCCTTAAAGAGGCTTGTTATGCACCAGCAGGCGTCACTGCAACCGGTAGGCATCAACAGCAAAACTTCTCCCCCATGTGATGCCTTTAGAAAACATGAAGCATTGCTATAGAGAACCTATGTGTACTTATCTGCGATTTTCTTATTTATGTGTAAACGGGAGTTTTTGAAAAAGTTCACCAGGAAGAATATCCCGAAAAACTTCATGTTTTTGTTTCCCATATAATAACGGTTTTATTGTTTTGTAAACTATCATACCGTTGATATTACACATACATCTAGAAAGCTGAATAGACGACAATCTTGTTTACGTTTTTAGGTGATAAATTTATACAGAGTTGATCACAATTATTGCATCAGTTTATATTTAAATTATCATTTAAAGTATACACTGGATATGACAATGACAAAAACGAATAATCTTGATGCATCTGCATAGCTTATAATCTACTGCTTTCAGTTGATATCTTTGTCTCACTATAACATCAATGAATATGGATTAAGAAACAGCTATTATTTTCACGGCAAACTACAGACCTAGCTGTTTATATTGTTTAAAACTTTCATTAAAAATTACATATACTGCATTAAAAACTACATGGTTCAGATTCCGAATATTAGCCCATTTAATTATTCTAATCTCTGTATTATGTATTGACACGAAATTGAATTTATGATTATAATGATTAGCGGCGTTTGCTTGGTATTTTGTTATTCAGGATAAGAAACCTATATTGTGCGTGGATTTCTCCTCATTACTGAGGAGGCCTAGAGTGTATTTTCTCAAACTTTCATTAATCAAGTACTTTAACAAAGATAGTAGTTTCATAAAATATGTAAACGGGTGTCCCAAACTGTTTATTAATTTTAAAATGTCAGCAGATACTATGAAATAAATTTAACATTTTTTAAATTATCCCAATGTGACCCTCTTGCTATTGCTGAAAGCTTGATTATTAGCACTAATATTAAAGGTAGTAGATATAAGATATAAATTACGATGCATGTGGAATTGTGAACACGAGTATGACATCAATGTCTTCAGGATTATCATGTTTTTATAATGTCATTAAAGTACATTGTGACTTTTAAAATAACTTAAGGCAATAACAACATGCTTATAGTGTGGCCAGTAGGTTATGGGCGAGTAAACAATGGTGAATTAATAAGATAATTAACAAAACCTAGGTAGCCTTTCAATTAATTTGCGATATGAGTCTGTGAAAATTACTAAATGAATTAAAGATATTATGATTTATAATATGTGTTTACCGACAATATAAAATGGAATAGATTATTATATACTGTAATCTGCTGGCCAGACCAAGAAATATTTTTTTATCTGCATAACAAAGGTGGACGTGGAGTATATAACATTTTTACGTATCTATTATAGTGGTCACAATTTAATAGACGCGATTTGGTAGGTGCATTTTTTCTCGATTGCACAAATAACCTTTGAGTGTCATTAAAACAAATTCACTAAATAAAATCACATATTACAAATTCTATTGCCTTCTATATTTCTTTCTATACAAATATTATTAACAGGAAAGTTTTGTTTAGTTGTAATTGATAAACTCATAATTAATTAACTAATTTTCGAAACCTTTTATACAAAACCACCTTACCATATATGGAACCTTCATAATGGATACAATTCTATCGAAACCCCACAACTGGTTTCTACCCAATGTACAAGTCATACTTTACAAGAACGGTAATGTAAATAATAAATACACTGCCTATCTAAAATAAGTAACAAGTGTTTATATAGAAGTTGATAGGCTCACACGATTTACTTTAGAAAATCTTTCAAATTAGACTTGTCAAATGGGATTCTTTAAGATAACATCACTTTGGAACATTTCTGAAAGTCAAATGTGAGTCTATTAAATTATGATGACTGTATTCAATATAACCAAATTCGTCCAATGGGAGATTGTAGACGTTACTGTGGACTTAAATGAAATTTTATGTACTTAATTTAATAAATTATTAATAATTTATTGTAATTGTTAAATATATATAATAAAATTAATAATTGCGATTTGCATTTAAAGTTTTAATTTTTTATTGAGACTAAATTGCGCCTGCTGTTTGATAGCCAAAGAAACACATTTTTTACAATTTTAACAGCAATTCATGCAATATTGAATTTTAAGCTTAAAAAAGTACATGAAAATAATATAATGAAAATATTATAAATTGACAAAGAACTCGAATATAAAAAACCTTGCATCACAAGAAACGAGCTGCTTTGGTGAATTGCCTAAATTTTGTGAATGGTGTTCTTGTGGTAAACAGTGTGCATTGATAATGTTTGTAAATATGTAAACTAGTTGTAAAGCTTTAACTTTTGTAGGTGATTTTATCTTAATATTTATTAATTTGAGATTGAAGTTTATCTTACATTTAAGTATATTGTTGCACCCACTATGTACCTTTAAAGCCATAACGACCTCTTTTTAAAATTACTATGCTTTAATGTATTATTTTTCTGTTCTTTCCATTTTCAAAACAGCTTATAAAATGATTTCATTCTGCAATTTGCTGTTCCATAATGGACATTGGTCTTATTGTACTTTCACATTGTTGCCATTGTATGATGGAAGTTTCCCCTGTTTTAATTGCATTGCCATTTCTTTTGTGATTTAAATTTCAAATTTATTTTACACTCACGTATTAAGAAGTGATTTAAAAAAAACCTATATTCTTTTCTATTTTAAACTATATCTATAACACATCAAAATAATGTATGTTTTGGTATATTTGTAATGTTCAATTTTGAAAATGTTCATTATGGTCTTCAAGACTGTTGTCTATAATTTTATTTTTCTAAGTAAATTTTATGTGACCAATGCTGCCTTAATAAGAAGCAAAGTAGAGTGCACTAGTATCAAATGATAACAGTGAAACCACTAAGTATTTTGCACTACTGCTCTAGTTGAAAAGATGATTAATGTGCAACTGAAGAGTCAGAACTTCCTGTACAGCTTAAAGGCCTTCAAGACTTACTGGTCATCAAACTGACGATGCCTAACCATTGCTTATTTCAATTGATTACCTAAAATCAAGTCATTTTATTTGGCTAGTTACATACATAATATAAAAATCAAATTAACAAGTGTCAGTTCTAGAACAAAGTAATGTGGATATTTGTTTTTCTGCTTCAAAGATTTTCAAAAGAACTGTTGTGAAAATAAAGTAGAATATCTTGGATGGTGGGCTATACAGGTTAACATGTAACTAAGATGATTATATTGCGAGTGGACTGACAACACCTATTTAAAACAAATTAGTTTTACTACATTCCAGAGCCTTTGATTTTTGGTGGAATTGTACAATATAAAACTTAATGTAATTAATTAAACCTCTTTGATATCA
>DWJZ01000181.1:0-39681 GCA_018249125.1 Asbolis capucinus
TCAAAGAATTTCTTTAATTATTCTTTTACTTTGTTAATAATTTATAACTTATGTAGGGACTTTGTATTGTAAAATTTGGACTTTCGTTAAGTAAGCTTTCAACAATTTTCATTTCATTTCATATAATTCGTCCAATTTATTATTTATGCTCACCTCAGTGAATGGACTATGCAACATATAAAGATTTTTTAAATTCGGATCAGTGGTTCCTGAGATAAGCGCGTTCAAACAAACTCTTCAGCTTTATAATATTAGTATCTATATCAGATACTTTTTTTTTGTGATAACCGAATTTTAACGAAACTAAGACGTTCCTAATCCGGCGGCTTGTTGCATAGTAAGTGATCAAGAAAATTAAGCAACAGCAGGCGCGGTCGCTAGGAAGATGGGTGACCGATAGTAGCAAAAATTTCATAAATGCGTGTTTTTCCGTGTTTCGGAGGACATGGCAGAGACCTTCGGGCGTTGGAGTAGCGTGGTGGAGCATGTTATAGGCCTCCTCAGTATTAGGAGACCCGTGCTCAGTGGACCATCGATGGTCGACAAATCTAATTTAAGAAAACAAAGCAATCAAACGAATGCAATGTTTACGATTGCTGCTTTAATGGTAAACTATATATTATGAATGATTATTTGAATAAATTTGTAATGCTTAAAATACCTCAATAGAAAATAGCACCTATTTTACTTTTATATTTTAAAGATAATACCTAAAATTAAGTTTAACTTAACAACCACTTAATGGTCATTATTTTCCTTAAGTTTTTTCAACGTGTATTTAAGAGATTACAATTATCAGAAACTTGCACCCGCAACGCTTAACTAGGAAATTAAATCGCATAATGTTATGTATAGTACCGAATAGCTGACTACTGTCTGAATCACTAAGAAGTTTCTAACCTCAACTTTTTCACATCGAGTCCAAGGTTGACAGAGAAGTAGGAGAGTATTATAAGTAAACTGAAGGATACGATTATGGGTTTTTCCCAAGCGCAGCACGGGCAGGTACTAGTCTTATAACCTATATATTTAGACAGTAAAACAGTTTTATCAATATATTTATAAAAAGAAATATTGTGGGGAGTTAAGAAACAGTAATAGGACACAAATGTAAAAAAAAATGACCATTTATCTGTTTGTACAAAATTACTACACAGATTGGAATGATTTTTTTTCTTACATAACTATTAAGCCAGCTTGATAAAATATAAAAAAGTTTGACGTTGTCGCGGGAATAAGCTAGTTTGTTGTGGAATTAGTTGTCAGTTTTGATTTTAAACTTTTTGTTTTGATCTATTGACGATTGTTACTATGTCGGCATCGTTAACATTCAAATTGTCTTGTTGAATGGATATATAATTATTAACGGCATAATTTCTAGAATATTTAGTTAATACTAGCAGGACTCACGAACGAAGTTGCATTATTAAACCAGTATTTAATCATAGAGTGAAATAGTTTCCCTTGAAACTGAGTCAGGATCCCGCCAACATTGTGTGGTTCATAAGCTGGTAGATGGTTCCTGTCTCTTCTACGTGTGAAGCAATTTACATTGAGGTGGCGTGATTATAGCCAGGATGGCAGTTTTGTTAACCCAAGCGCTATTACAGAATAAATACGTAATGAATAAATGTTTTACCTTATACCTTAGTGACTAGCAAATCCCAAAAAAATATATAAAAATCAATGTTTATTTGGGCTTTTGTTTGTACTTTATAGACTCTGAAATATATATAGAGCACGGATGTCTTTAGAAACTTTGTTCAGATTATTCTGAAAAAGGTTTTACAAGAGAATTCCAATATATACCATAGCCTATGTTTATCCAGGACAATTCTATCAGTCGGGTTCTTGCGAAGGAACTCTTCAACGGTTAACAATACACAAAAAAAATGATTTGAAATAATGACGTTTGCAAGGTGTAATGTAATAAATAACGATGACTTGTAGAGCCAGAGGTAGTAGATGTATTAAAAATAAATGTCACATTCAAAAAAATGTCACATATTTGCAAGAAATGAAACAGGAAGGGCCGAAAGCTAGAAATATTGAAGTGAAGAGTCTTAGTGGT
This sequence comes from Asbolis capucinus, assembly GCA_018249125.1. Classification (NCBI taxonomy): domain Eukaryota; kingdom Metazoa; phylum Arthropoda; class Insecta; order Lepidoptera; family Hesperiidae; genus Asbolis; species Asbolis capucinus. Next base: position 2,072 of record DWJZ01000181.1, read on the forward strand.
ATTACTGTGGTGGCGATGACCGAATGAATGATGTGGGAATAGTATTAGGTGACAGTTAAAAAAATATGTGATTAATGTTAAGAGAGTCAATGTTACAAAACAAACAACAAGTATAAAAAATACTTTAGAAAAGATAGTCTTAAATGTAATAACTGTGTATATGCGTCAAATTGTCAAAAAATTACATTAATGACATGGGAGTCAGTGTATAGCGAACGATTGATAGGGAAGAATTAAAGAGAAAAACACATTGCGCCAATCCTAAATAAAATTAGGAAATTATGCTTTTAACTTGGCTGGCTATAATTAAAAAGAAATAAATAGGTTTAGGGGTAAATAAATAAAAAAAAAATTTACTATTCATGAATTCTCTGTTCTTGAAGTAATGAAACGGCCAAGACACATTTTGCCTAAGATGTACATTTAGTATAGTTAGGACGTTTAGACTCAGAAGCAAGGCTCTACTTGAGATCTGATAACTTTTAGATAGTGCCAGCCTTAAAGCCTCGCCTTGGCTACATTTTACATGAAATGTTTTTGTATGTTGATTATATTTACTCAATCATTTTCTTAAATTGATTCTCTTTTCTTAACTGTTTCCTTCTTTACGCAGGTTTGCTGGGTTGATATTTGAATAAGAGCTGCTGTAGCATCAGAAGCATTGTGTTATAATTTCGTGAAAAATTTTAGATGTTACCAAATATTACCCTAAAATTAAAATATTTTTTATACAGGATTGTTTTATTTTTCCATCATTATTAATATACATACAATATTTTATAAATTCCACAAAATAACTTAATACCATTAACAATTTAAAGTGAGGACACATATACAAAGCATGCCCCAATTTTTCTTCTTATGATTTGACTTAATTTATGGTCGGTCCCAATATACATTGCGTACACATTTTTTATCCAAGTAGGAATAAACTGTTATTATTAATCTTACATATTTTGCTATGAAATATAAGGTAACATAAAAATATTATCATATCATATCATTCTTCGATTTAAACAATACATTGTTTGATTTATTGTTTATATTCTTCTTTATTTGATGATTCCCAATTGGTCCAACCTGAAATAAAAATAAAACAATAAATTGACTCGCAATGTAAAGCATGAATTTAATACATTAGCAACTTAAATGATTCCATAAGTACTTGGCTAAACTGACTATGGCAATACTTTATCCAACATCATCGCAACTAATTCGTTAACTATCTAAAAGTCATATAATTTGTGCAAAATGGGTCAAGCTTTGGTAGACAATAGCATAAATGAGTAAGTCATTGTAATACTTAATCAAATAAACACAATTGTATCTACTTACGAGTGAAATATTACACGTTTTCCTTTTCGTTCACTACACTTCTTGCAGTTCAAAATCTTATTAACCGTCGTATAGTCCGCTTTTCTCATCCGCACAAATCATGTAAACAATCTTTCTGTCAACGCAATACTTTAAAAATATATTTTTTGTCATTTTTACAAAACATGCGTATTGTGACATTGAAAAGTTGTTACGGCATTACTTACTAGTGTGTTAAACATTTAATGAGACAGTTTTATAAAAAAAATGTTACATAGTCATCCACTTTTTAAGTTACAAAATTTTCCGGATGTAAAAGACGGACTTTCAAAAACAACAAGTAATAAAAATAAGACTAAGTGAAAAATGCAATCAAATAAAGTCCATATAAAAATATGTTTGGAATAATTATTACTCGGTGGCAAGGGAGCCTGTGGTTTGTAATCAAATGTGACTGTCCTAAAGAAAACAGTTTTATTTTCCAAGCAACATGTAAATGTTGGTCCTCTGTGATAAAACAGCATCGCGGATAATACTTACGCACGCAGTAAAATTTAGCCCTTTCATTAAAGTAAGCCTTCATTGTTAGTTAGGTATTTTCATTGTTAGTCAGATAACTTAAACTGGCACATTTATAATACTCCTCGTTTTCAGTATAAAAAAATTATAGATTAAGCAAAACTATACAGGCAGTTTTACTGTAGGCACAGTCACCGAACAAATAAAAATACAGAAAAAGTAAACGAAACGCAAACTCAGATGCTTTTAGGCTTGGGTTAGACAAAATTAGTTCCTTTTTCTTACAATAATTCAGTTTCCAATGTTACGTATCGATAGTGACGTCATCATTTTTAAGTGAATCACAGACACCGCACAAGTTAATGTACGTTTTTATCATCACTTTTGCATTTTTTTAATTATTTTATGATTAATTTTATAACTTATGTAGAGACAATGTATTTGTTTACAATGAATTTCGTTGAGTGGGCTACTGGTTCCAAAGACGAAATTAACGATTTAATACATGCCAGCTTTCGGTAACAGATCTATATAACAGTGAGTTAACAGCGAGTTTACCTCCTCATAATTTCTTCTGGTGAGCAGATGTGGATTTATGCTGTTCGCAAACTGATGGCTCTGGTTAATGAAGTTTTGATGCATGTCATACGTCACTTGCGTGTTGAATGGTGCGTACATGAAGGGTTGGCCGTACATTGTTTGTCCGTACATCATACAAGGTACTGGAAAGAAAAGTTAACAACGAATTATAACTTATGTTTTTTTTGTAATAAATAAAATATCTCGGGACAACTCGCCATATGATCATATGATAAACTAAGCATTAGCTTGTATTACGGTGATCAGACGACTGATAAACATACATACATATTTTAACAGACTCCAAAAAAGTAGGAGATTCACAATTTGTGTGTATTTATTAAACCCAGATACAGAACAAACATATCTATAGATCTACTCATCGTTTGATTGTCTGGAGGTGTGTAGTACATCGGAAGTACGACTATACGGTAGATAATTGGCTTATAGCATTAGAGTAAACCAATCAATGGCTTCTGCGTGTGAATTGTTCAAAGGCTTCAAGCGGCAATTATTAGTGGCCCACTACTGAGCACGGGTCTCTCCTCGTGACTGAGGAGACGTACAGCATACTCTACCTCACTGCTCCAATGCGAATTGGTGGAGGGGATAGTATATACATGTATGTATGTTCATCAGTTGTCAGGTCACTATAGTACAAGCTAATACTTAATTTAGGATCAGATGGCCGTATGTGAATAGTTCCGAAATATTTATATTTATTTATTTAATATATATAAGAACAGGTAATATAATTTTTCACAGAGGTATAAGGATGTGAAAAGCAGTAAATGCTAAGTAGAAGTAGCAATTATGAGACTCGCTGGCAATTTCGTGATTTCTTAAGTCTAATTAATTATCCAGCCCTATTCAAAGGACATCTATACTTGTCATGTCTAAAAAAAACTTATTGGCAGAAAATGAAGGAAATAATTACCTGGTACCTGGACTGGATTGATTACAGGCATCGGTTGAGGAACACCTAAGCCAAGTATAAAAGTGTTCATATTATTCTCACAAGGCGATAGCCATGGTGTAGCTGTGAATAGATAATTCTAATATTATTATATATTACTATATTAATCTGGTTTTCCGGCTTTAATTTTTTTTAGAAATCTTCACGTAATTCATAAGTCATTTCATGACATAGCATGCGTCAAAGTACGCGAAAAGTAAGTGAAACGGAACTGATCCAATCCAAAATGTTGAATTTGAACTTGCAGACTTTTTTTACACCTATAATTTAATTACTAGATAGTAAAGGCAAAGTTAGTGCGTCCTATCGTCAAAAATTTCATCACCACTTACCATCAGGTGGGATCTTAGTCGAGCGCTATCTTGGATGAAAAAAATATATACATATATTATAAGCAAACAAATAAGCAGACGGGTAACTCCATGGTCACCGCCACCCTGAACAAACAGGAACATCACTAATGTGTTGCCGGCCAAGGTATTATTTTTCAATACAGCTAAACCCACTTACCGACTGTGGCAGTACTGACGACGGTAGACGTATGGATAGTGGGGGCGGCAGATGTCTGCCAACGGCGTTGTAGCCGCGGTGACGTACACTGGTGCTTGTGTGCTCCAGAGTCCGTTTCAGGCGACTTCACTGAACGCTTTAAGCCGTGGGGCTAAAAGATACCGGTACATATTAAATTAAGAATATTATTTGTAATTAGTATACAATGTAATTAATTATATAATATATTAGTATAAATAATACAAACGAAAAAATGGAGTATGAGTAATAATTTTGCTTAACAAGAACGTAACAAGTGAAAATATTTTTTGTAGCTTAGCCCTCGGGTTCCCAATCTTTTATAACCGTTTAGTATTTCGAAACGGCGTCATGTATTATTTGAAAAAGACACATTCGAAACAAAATGTTTGCAATAATAGTAATTAGGTTAGGAAGATCGGAGCAATATGAAATTGACTTTTTTTAATAAAAAAAAATTTAAACAGAAAACATCAAAGAAAATCAAAAATAGAATACCCGCGAATATTTGTGTTTTGGATAGTGATAGAGGAAAGACTCACGGCGCCCCTAAACTTTCTACCGCGCACTAGGGCGCCGCGGCGCACACTTTGGGAATCCCTGGCTTAACCTACTAATAATAGTTCTGTACAGGGCACAGATCTACATGACTCAGGAGGCGCAATGCAATAACAATAATGGGTAAATTACCTGCATTTGTGGAGGATTCAAGCCCGCAGAAGTAGGTTGAAATGCTGCATTGCATCGTGCAAGATGTTCCTTCTTTTTCTGTCGATTTTCTATTATTGCTCTCTCTCTTTCACTTCTACTGCAAGAGCGAGATTCACGATGCATGCGAACCAGTTCCTTTTCCATTTCCATATTGTGTCTGTAACATTATAGTATTTATAAATCTGATAACATTCTTCATCACGTCATAGGATAGAATTTACGTCGTCAATAAGTTACAATGCGCGGTCTTAACGTTTTACCTACTTACATATAGACAAATAATAGATATGTAGATTATTGAAATAGCTTCAAGTGAACTTACTTCCTGAGCAATGGCTCAGTGAGTCGCATCGGTATATAATCGTGAGATAATAGCGAGAGTGGACCGGAATACACAGCAGATTTCACATTTCTCAACTTTCCTTCATCCGGCAGACGGTCGCGAGACAATGAACTATGGTTGTCCCTGAAGTAAAAAACCTCGTATAAAATCATGTTATTTGGTAAAAATACAGGGTAATATTCCTAAAAATACACATCAGGAAGTAATTTTCAATAGCAGTCAAATCCACCTGTATGCCAAATTGAGTAAAGTGTACATTTGTATACCGTCATGAGGTAGGTTGTTGTGTCACTTTGAATGATAAGTATAGACTACTATGGGGTTCAAGTTTGTTCCTAAGGCGTGAATTTGACTAATTTTGTTGAAAAGCTGACCACTTTTTAAAATTAGCTCCTGACATTATCTTTGCCTATATAAACTATACTACTTGCGTCTTCAGACCTCCACTTGTAATAAGAAATACTAACTACCTAAACAAACCACAACGAAGAAACTACTACCTATCAATAATAATATATTTTTAATTTCTTAAATAAAAATACTTCTTAGTTAATGCTTAATCTTAGACTTCTTTAGTTAATTCGATAAGAAGCTGATAAATAAATTGCATTCTCTTGTAGCCACTAGTAAGAGGCATTTGGAATGCCATATGAATATTACAATAATACGAACTAAGTAAATATTATTCATAGTTGTGCATATATTAATATTTATATATATCTCGGTCAAAAACAAAGGTATTTTAGTGCAGCTGGACACATAAATCACCCACGTAAAATCGTTACAAATACGCACCCGTCTTCGTCGATCCGATCTGTTATTCCATATATGTTGTCGCCCCTCATATTATTATTATCCTCAAAGGCATACGACTGATGACTACTGAAGTATCTGAAGATTTACATAAATAAGGTTATACGTATTATTTTATTTGATTCTGATGATTTCGTCTAACCACATCTTATATAGCATAGATATAGATGGTACCATATAAAAAGGTATACATACCATATAATTTATGACTTAAAATAATATACTAATTTGTTATAAAGATATATTTTAAATCATTATTGGAACATTAGCCAGAATAACTAAACTTTTGAAAATATGTCTTACAAAATATAATTTGGCATCACAATATACTCATAGAACCGATTAAACCACTTACATATCAATACATATTCTACTAACAAAATTCAATTGACGAATATATAATCCGCTAAAAATCGATTATATTTATCAAATCTTCAATCATTTGTACTCATAATTTCGGATTAATCAATAAATCAATCAATAAATAAATATTATAGAGAGTTACCTTTGTAAATTGTCGTTGTAATTCAACTGATTGTAACTGAGTGGTGTATCCGTACTAGATTCACTGTCATTGAAGTCATGATGGGGAGAAATACCGCCCAACATTACTGAGTCACGTTCCTGTGGGAATATATATATAAATAAATAATACTCGTTTATTGGTTCTCAACGTTATAGGGTGCAAGAACTTGTAGTAAATATTTAAAATTCTTTCTTTTATGACAGTGTTGCATGGAATAGATCCATAAAACAATAAGTCACTTAAATCTCTCCTTAGATTAGAATCTCTATGCATTTTATTATAAATACCTAATCATGTGTATGGCAGTTCGATTTTAAAAGCCCAAATAAATTAAAGTCATGGGGATCTCCTTCCGATCTCATCATGGGGATGTCTTTTGAGCGAAGTTTTTACTTCGGTGTAATATCGGTTGTAGTAACTATAGAAAATCTAACTGACAGATAAAACGGTATTTTGGCAAAATACTAAAAATGGAGTGGACGGAGACGGAAAAAATTTAAAGAAAAGACTTTACTGAAGACAAAACATAAAAAAACTGGATACGCCCACCCTTATCACATGAAAGTATAAAGTATAGAGATCTGCCAAATATAAATAATAAAAAAACACAAAAATCAGTCACTACATTTCGGAGGATTTCGTCCACAGGGTCTCGAGATATTTATATATTAGAAGTAGGCTTGTATTGATATCATCAAACAAAATACACTTACGTAATAACTATTATCAACGTCATGTAAGTCAAGACGAAGTTCGTCATCCGGTTTAGGCGTCTCTGCAATCAGGGTTTCCATTAATGCTGCAATATCTTGACAACGCTTCGTCATCTGCTGTTTGGCTATCTCTGCTGGCTTTGTAAGGACCTGTTGAGGATATTAAGTAGTATTTAATATTGTGATGGAAATTTTATTACGGTATACGAATCGACAAGAAGTTGGGTTAGTATCCATATGTCTATATAGGTTAATCATAGGAAAATTATACGTCGTGAGAAAGTGTGAATAAAATTTAGTAAAGTGAAAGTTTTTCCGACGACTAAAATATTTTGATGTAACTGATGCATGTCACATTACAGCAATTCGACAACTTGATTATAGGTGGCAGTGATAGTAATATTAAATACCCATCATTATTAATTCCATCATTAAAATGCATAATAATTAAATACGTTAAAAATAACATAAAACAAATATTTTAAGAAATTTAGACAAACGGACTAACTAAAAAAAATTCACTTGTTTAATCAGATTGGAAATACAGAGATTTTTAGTCAAAAACAATTAACGAAGGATTAAATTTCGAAAAACAAAAAGACCCATGACTCAATTCAATAACTATTATATCTAAATAACATTAAGGGTAAACAAGAACAGAACGCCACAATGATAATATAATCTCTATTGAGTATCATAAATTTTAATGACCAGGACTGGAAGGGACGCAAAGGACTGGAATAAGTTTAGCACGTTGGTATACCCGTTCCATTACAATGTAAATATCTTCAAATCAAGAGTAAATATGCTTCTACTAAATTATTGCGCTTTACCATCGAAGACTTCATCGGCTCTAACCATCAGGTAGGGTCGTAGTAGGCGGTAACTTACTTACGGCAATAAACAAACCGCCTGGAATACTCACTTCGTTCATAATACGCACAATATTATCCATCATACACTGCGTCTTAGCTTTATCATCTTCGTTCAATTTAAACATGGTCGCTGGATTCGGCGGTTGGAATACATCTGGATTTCTTGGACCCTGGGTTAATTGAACAAAATTTTTGAGAATAAAAGCATTAACCGCCACACTTAAAAGTCGTTATTGCAGAATCACTATATAATACAGAAATTATTAAATAGTTATTTAAGGAACCACTAAACGAATCGGAGTCAGCCAATAAAATCTATTTTAAAATTTGAAAACTGTGCTATTAATTATTTTTAATATTCGACAATAACACTATCAATTATACTCTCTTTCTGTAACTTTATGGAAACTACATACCATTACATCTCTGCATACCAACCTATTGGATGCAATATAATAAATGTAAAATAAATAATAAAGAACTTTGGACACCTCACACACGGCCATCTGATCCCAAACTAAGCGTTTGCTTGTACTACAGTGATCAGATAACTTATAAACATACATATATATTTTAAAGTATTTACTTATATAAATAAGATTCAAACCTCAATAACATGGTGTTTTCCGATAACAAACTCCAGTTTTTTCGACCAGGGATTTGTAAATGAAGACCATTCCGTTTCCAATCTTATATAGTCACCATTCTGGGCCAACATCCTAAAAATTATTTATTATATTACATTATAGCTTACGAAAATTTAGAATTTTATTGATTATCTGTGAGACATATAACATATTACCATGTTGATTAGTTTCCGTCATAATCTGGACAAGTAAGCAAAGTAGTAACAATTATTTATTTCTTGGCAGTTGTTCAGCACATTACGGCCCTGAAGATTACTGTATACCATAGACGCAGGTATATGCGTTAGTACTTCAGTAATATACTACACACATGCATACATATTTTAACAGCCGTTACTGAAGATGGCATAACAAACGTCAAATAATCAACTATGAAACTACTCTACCGTATCGCTTTCTGTGATTAGTCTTATGACATATGTACATATACTTAAAACTTTCGGAAATCAAATTTACATCCGACATTATAAACTATGTTAACTAAAACAAGAAGGTACAATCTCCTCGCGAGAACACTGATACCCATAACACAAGTTTATTCTTATTTTGGGTCTCAGAATTCAATATACTCGTACATCTGCATATTTGTAGCATTGCGAGAAATGTATATAGAATTAAGAGTAATGAAATGGAAAGTAAACATTTTTTTTTTTATTATTTTATGTTATTGCTAACAAAATACGAAATATCTTACCTATACGGACTACACCTCGGCACAGACCCTTCTCTAACTGTAGCCTCATACAACTGCTGTAAATAGTCTAGATCATGCGGATGGTACAATTGCAGGGCGCTTTTATCGACTAAGTCCTGTGGTAGGTACCCCAGATAAGGTACCGATTCTGGATCAATAAATTCTATATTCCCGTTTGCTCCATGTCGTATTACAAAGGGGACCGCTTTATCAACTAAGTCATAGGGCGCTGAAAATTAAATATATGTTTCATGAAATTCAGTATAATCAGGTTTGGTTATCTAGAACTTTATGGAGAACTCTTAGGAATTCAGGTTTCTTTACGGTCGTTTCTTTCCCCGAAGGAAGTAAGATTAACCATCTAATATGCACAAAACTGAACAGAAATGTACAAAATTAGATTTTTTTCTAATTGAACGGAATTAATATTTAAACCCCATTTTATATTTAAGAAATAGGTATAGATGAAATTAAAAACTTACATTTATAGGCAGAAACTAAGGGCGTAGCTTGTACAACGAGATATATACAACGATCATCTAGTTCGTTAAGTTTTTTAAATGAAAGTGTCAGTTGAAATGGCTTGTACATTGTGTTTCGGTCTTTCACTAGGAAACTAGAGGCAAGTCCGTGATAACGTCTCAAACGACATACGACACTTGATGAGGTATTAACTTGCGTTATAGCTGCAAAATAAAAATATTATGTAGCAACCTCTAATGCATTAATATGCTTGTGTATATTTGTCAATTTTTTCAATACGATTTTTTATTCCAACGGATCATAGTGCATAGACCTAGTGCTAAGCTACCGTAGAGATGTAAATAAAATGAGTGTTTTAATTCATTCTTTTTACTGTCAGTTTTCTTTTTAGAATATATATATATATATATTATTTATATATATATATATATATATTCGCAAACGAATATGTTTCTTAAGCCTTTGAAGACAGTTTATTAAACATCAGAACCTCTAAGAATTGGTGACCTCGACGTGAGAATTACAAATCGGTAACCAGCGACGGACCAAATACGGAAGGAATAACGACCGTTGCGAAAGAGGACTTCCAAAATTGCACTTGTGGAATATTATCAGTCAATAGAGCCGACCACCTTCCAAAGGTTTAGTCGGAAAGACCCAACATGGGGTTCGCTCAAATAAAAGTGCAATTTAAGCTTGGGTATATTTCTAGATATAACAAAGTTCAATATTATCATCGCCAATTTGAATCATTACAAATTATTTACGAAAATATTCAAAATATACAATAAACTATTAGCGATGAGACTCTGACGTTTGTAGTGCTTCATAAGCAACCGATTTTGGACAAGCATTAGCTCATAAGTAAAATTAATATCAAATGATGATGTTGTGTGTGAAAAATAAAAAAGAACATAATATACAACACAATTCACAACATGTGGAAATATCCAAAGGGCAAAAACGAAATATATATCCTTTTCTACAGAGCTTTCAATACATTTGATAGAACTTTGAGACGATTTATTTTTTTAATTTTAAGTTTTCATTTAGTTCTTGAGAAACTGCATGCTTCGATGGGTTAAATAATGTACATAATGGATTATGCATTAAATGTAATGTAATAGAAATGGTGTCCCTGTCATTTATAAATTTGAGTGATTTTTGTTACAATACAAAAATAAACCGCCAGTACCTAATGCAATTCCTTTACCGGAAAATAAATCATTTCATCTGTAGGCAAATAATCACCGCCGCCCATGGATGTTACTAACCCCAGACTGGGATGTTAATAAAACCTTGCCTGCAGTGATAGACCCGTACACACGAGGAAGAGAAAGAAACAAGGGAAATGGCACGTCACTGAAGCAAATTAACCCAACACCAACTGACCCCAATCACCCCAACAACATACCACTTCAGGGCGAGTGACAAAAGAATAAATGGAAAGACGAGACTGAAGGATGGGGAGACGAAGATGACTAGCTCTCAAGCCCCCAGCTAGAACACGATGAATCATTTGGCAGCTGATTCAAGCAAGATTCCGCCAAGCTCTACCACCGTGCAGCTGACTTCTATCGCCTATTACGACACTGGTGTGCTAAGGATTCTTAAAGATTATTTGAGCCACACATTCATATTGTACAAACAGTTTTTATAGTTATAACTCTTTCTAAAATATGCTTAAGCTGTAATTGCCCACGCTGAATCATTGAATGACCTCGCATTTAACAAAAGACCAAGTCTATCAGGGTTGGGTGTCCTGCTATTTGAAACACAAGACCCTCCAAAAGAAGTCCACTGTTGAAAACCTCTCCTAATTTACACCACTGACCAGTCCAGAGCCTTTTGAAATCAAAATCCATTTTGGTCCAATATCTTTTGGATTTTAAAATAAGACGTAAATAAACTATGATCCGTTTACTACTAATAGTAATAGGGCACTAAATATTCTTCACCGTAACCTAGCCAGGTTGTAGCCAGGCTGTAAATCACTGGCTTTGTGTGTCGACGGCGTAAATATATTCCAATGAGGTACCTGGCTATCGAGAGGCACCGCTTTACAAAACTCCGAGTCACAGGAAAAAATTACAAGTACTTTATAGTTACAATCATGGCGTTTGTATTAAGTTAACTGTACTTTCGTTTGCACCAATCCTGCGGACTGACGACCTGTGGGTTACGCTGTCAACCAGCACTCGTGTTAGCTACGACCTTATGGTGAGCGCAACCAATTTTCACCTAATATTTTTCTTTTTTATATGGTTGTTCCGTGTTTAACGTGTTTTTATAATTTATGTCTATTAACCTTAAGCCCTGATTGTATAATGTTAAAGCAGGTGAAATAAATATTCTTTCTTTATTTCTTTCTTCTAAATCCATCCGTCCATCTTTCTACATCCACTGTGGGACAGGCTTCCTCATTTTATTTTACCATTAATAAGTTAGCGCTTGACTACGATCCCACCTGATTGTAAGTGGCGATGAAGTCTTCGATGGTAAAGCGCACTAACTTAGCAGAATCCTATACACTCTCGACTTGAAGATATTAAAAATTAAATTAAATTATAATCGGACGGGAATACCAATGCGGCCAACTTATTCCAATCCTTAGCGGTACGGGTAATAAAATTTACGCACTGGCCGGTCCTGGGCGTACTGTAACGTCAATCTTATCATTTATCAAAAAAAGGACTTCGAATTTTTTCAAAAAAAAAGAAAAAATCATTGTCTACGAAGTAGTGGCTAACTAAGTACATTATTATTATTATTATTAAGTACATAATTAAGTGGCATTATTAGAGATAACTCATTAAATAACCTTCAGATATCGCTCAAAATTACTTGGAACTACGCAACAAGTATTGGCTTTCGAATAAAACTTAGTTAAAAGTTCCGAAGTAACATACACATATACCAAAAAAAACAATACAGAGGAATTGAGAACCTCCTCCTAGTATTGAAATGAATTAAAAATGAATTTAATTCAGGTAATAAGATCAATAATGTCTTATTAATGTGTAATGTGTAACCGAACGACATATTTATCTATTATGCTATTATAATGGAACGAAATATGTTTTTCACAATCATATTCCGACCCAGTTGCATGGATTTTGATCCCGACCGAACTGTCAAAGCGGTCAGAGGTCAATACAATTGAGTCTGTTTGTTTTCGAGGAAATAGGTTTTATTAATTTTTATTATGTAGTTGATAGAACGAAGATATATTAGTAAATAGGTCGCCGCAGGTTACGAAGTCATACAGAAAACAAAATTGTCAAGGGAAGCGGGTCAATAAGAACGCGAGAACAAACTATCGGAAGTTCTTCCTATTGGAGTTGCCAGTGGAAATGTGCTAGCTGTTTCCCGCGACTTCGTCCGTGTGCAACAGTTTGCAATTTCTCCCCTCTCCCACATCGAAATTTGAAAAACCTTACAACAAATGTTTGTTTATTTTTTATAAGTTTTATGGTTTTTATATTCGACGATGTATTTTCGTCCTGTTACCACCCCTTCCAAACCTCTCACTGGTAAAAAGTAGTCAATATTTTCTCTAATTCAAAAATTTTTTCATTTTTTTTTTTATTTGTATTGACCACAATCACGCCTGATGGTAAGCAATAATGTGTTCTAGGCGGTAAAGCGCGCTTATGTAGCAAGGGCCTGATTTACTCTTGATTTGAAGACCTTTACATTTTAACCGAACGGGAACACCGACGAGGGTAACTTATTCCAGTCCTATGCGGTACATCGTGCAATTCCTGCGCAAACTCTCCAAAATGTATCCTCTAGAATATCGAAAGGCTGGCGATTCACATTAAACTTGGGTCGGATTTGAGAGAGCACAACAGAAAGCCAGACAGATATTTTCGCAAAGATTATCCAATAAAAATTGAATTTTATTATTTAAAAACTATATTAAACTTGCATTGTATGTTAGTTTATTGATTTGTTCGAATAAAATATTGAAAACTGAATTACAAGTGTTTCCTCGTACACTACGAAGCAGAAATTTAGCATATTGCTTCCGATGACAATGCATTTCTATGATAAGCGTGACCTGATATTGCATCCGGACAACGGAACGCTTGTGCTTTGACTACCACGTTCCCCTTTTACAAATTTTCACGATTTAATGGAAAATCTATAGATATTCACTATGTCTGTTCGTCTGTACATCTCTCTGTCCGTTTGTCCACACTCTAGTGTAACTTTTAATAAGAGAAACCTGGCATGGATGCACATATTTATGACAGTATGAAAGTGAGAGAATTAAATATTAAAATACTAGGGTCAGCTCGCGGTTTCGCTCGCGTGGTACCATTGATGGCAAAGTGGTATATGTCACTCTCCAGACCATCAACTATCCCCAGATAAAATATGTCGGTTTCCACATGAAAGACGGACAAATACACATACTTTCACATTCATAATATTAGTACGAATATTTATTTTATTTTAGGGTACTAATTTTCGAGTACACTGACCTCCCCTAACAATAAAAAGGGGATGATGTTTCCTGCTTACCCCGTTATGAATTTAGTTTTCCAATACAAACAAACCTTTTTTCTTTATAATATGGGTAGTGCAGATGAGATGTAGAGAGATGACGAATGTTCTTGTTCGGCCGCTGCAAGTGCTAGATGTTACTTTAATATCGACTGAGGTTTCATCTCTCCAATACCACGAGTTCATCAAATATTATTCGCTTTTGATACGTTCTTGAGATTTAATCTTCAGTTCTTGAAAGCTTTCAAACAATAGAAAAACGATCAATATTTTGTTGGATACTAATTAAGAATTGTATCTTAACTAATAACCGTAGTTAAAATCTTTTGTTAACCTGTAGTGGTGTACTAATTAAAAATATAAATGTATCTTTCAGGAGAAAACGTAGGGCATGTTTCTTACACTGCGTCAGGATCTATATCTGGATATGAAAAAGCAAAGAAAGTGCATATAGTAGTAAGTATTACAGATAAAAATAAAGAAAAGAACATGAATGAAGTATTGTTTGGTTAAGTAAGGATATTAAAACTAAGTAGTTTTTTGATTCTACTTACTCATCATCGCATCTCACAAGGGGAGGTGTACAGTGCTTTGCTTACCTCGCTGGCTTAGTGCGGCTTGTTTCTTTTATTTATCCCATTTATGTCGTCATACCTTGGTACACATTTCATTCCACTAATACAAATTATACCTACCTGCATATATATTCAGCTATTTATGTCATTAGATTATAAGTTATGATCCTGAAAACACTATACATCAGTATCTGAAGGATTATCTTTCGTCGTATCTCGTAGTAGAATTTGAATAGAATTGGATTAGTTTAAGTCAGGTACTTATAGACTCTTTTGATAATGCAATGTTCTAATAAAAACAATTTAAAGATTCCAGAATGTGAGGATCTGCGGTATGTAAAAGTAAACATCAACAATAAATATGAACCGCCTGCAGTGACATTGGACTGGGGAACTAGAATCGTCACATTACAGTACGGACAGTACGATGAGAGCGAGTCCCAATACAAGATTACAGCTAAAACAACTCCCAGCACCAGCCTTGATTGTAACTTCCTCAAATCATCCAATAAACATTAAGTTGTTCATATAAATACAAGAAGACAAAACACAGCGATTACAGTACCTACTTGTTTAAAACTTCATAGTTTTCTCACTTCTTTACACTTTGTCTTACGTACTGAAATAAATATATATTTGACATTTCTGTTATTTTCATTGCTACGCGCTGACCTGGAGGTATCTTTAAAGACTTTAGTAGAATAGTTTAATGCATTGGTTTTCCTCGAGGTTAGCATCAACTTAATATCGAGTTCAGTAAATTGATATTTCATGATCATTGCAACCCATAACTGAGCCACTTCTATGCTGGATTTTCCACTCACAATATGGGGGTAGTATCCATACATGGGGGATAATAATACAGATAATGTCCACTATACTTCTAGAACGAGTTTAAGAATTAATACAATTCTTAATTACATAATTATTATATCCAGTTATTAATATAATATTACGTTTATATATACGTTTACTAACGTTCCATAATAGCTAGCTTACTATATACGAATCTATACTCTTATCACCCGTGGTGTCTATCAAGGTTAAATTCTGGGCCCAATACTATTTCTATATAAGAGGTTACAACTAAGTGTATTACAAATTATTATTTCTTGTATTATAAAGAAAACCAATTTAATTCAATGTCAGTTATTTAGCCAACAGCCAGTCAGTTTTTTAGCCAACACCTAAAAGCCAAATCAATATATAACGTATATAACGTATCAAGTATACTGTTTCCTGCATCCCCGCCATAATGACTTCATCGGTAATGCAGTATGAATGAGCATACATCTTTGAGCTTAAGCCGAATGTCCCTGCCTCCCGACCTAGTCTAATTTTTTTTTTTTCTACGTGGGGAAATCCTTATAAATACCTGCAATCAAGAGCGCGATGGACAGACGACACCGGACTCTTGACAGCGAAAACCGCCATGGGTGTTCTTCCCAGTACCAATAGTCAGGATCATGGGTTTCGCATTGTTTCGCGAAAATCTAACTTGACCTAACTTAACCTTACGAGTATCTACTGTGAACTCCACTGGACAATAGCTGATCCTATGGCGTAAAGACCCTCATATTGGAAGCCACAGAGTGGAAGAATCAAAAAGGTCCTGAAAATTTATTATTATAGCACAAAATATTTTACCTATATGAATAAACTATATGTAAAATATATGTAACCTGCGATTTAAGATAAAGAAATAACTTATTTTAATTAGTAAGCTATTACGCAAATTAAGAAATACCAAACAATAAAAATAAATTAAAGGCTAACACGTTGATTTTAGCGAATACAAGAGAAACATGACCATTACATACGACATTATATAATGTCACTAAATATTAATGCTTATTTTACTAGTATATTTTATGATGCGAAAGTTTATTAGGATCCATGGATGACTGATATTTTTTACATCTTCACGCACAATTAGCCAACGGGTTTGAATAAAATTTGGCACAAGAATAGATTATAGTGTATAACAACACACAGACTACTCTTTTATTAACATACCACGCGAACGAAGACATACTAGGTGGAACTTAGTTTATTGATAAAAGAGCGCCATTTGTGTCTGCTACTTCTGCTACGTCTGTATAATCAGAAGATAACGCAAACCATGATGTTCTCACTAGTTTCCCTGTTAAGTTTAACGTGCCCCAGTTACAATCTAATAATAAGGAACAATCGCCAAAACAGTACCACCCCATGCAGGCGCTGTCGTTAATTTCAATAATTCAATTTCATTATCAATTAATGTAATGACAAAGAAAGTGAAATAAGATGCATTGTTTTTTTATGACCAGTAGACCAAATATACCATACAAATTTTTATCCCGTATCCCGAGGGAACATTCAAAATTAAAATTTTATTGTCTTGTCTGAACTCCAGACCTTGGACAGATTCTGAACTCATCTTGAACATAGCAGTTCTTGTCACAAAAATTTATTGTCATCAGAACTGAGACACGTAGGCAAATTTCGATTCGGCAAAAATTCGTAGTTTGACGACAAGTGGGTCTAATTAAACTTGCAAAATTAACCAACAAACATAGAAACGTAGACATTAAATAAAAAATTCTAAGAACAATAGTAAAATTTTCCTACCTATCTCATGTTCATTAAAATAAGATTAAGGTGAAAACATTTTGAAAAGCTTGCATGATAAGGCGAAAGAGTTTATGCTTTTAGTGTTGTCATGAAATTCATAATTAATTTTGTGCATGATGAAAATAGCTTAATTTACTTTGTAACTCCTACAAAATTACAGCCAAAATGCATTATCAAATTTGTAAAATCGTAAAATTTGGAATTTAACACTGTTAGTTTTTGGTCACAATATTTCTCGGAAGTTTCGTGTTTCTTTCCTATTAGATGTGTTAAGAAACTCAATTCAAAGTTTTAGTTTAAGTACTGTACTGTCTTGACATTTTTACAATTATTAATGATTTAAAAAACAATTCGCTTTTTTAATTACGAAAGTTATCAGCCATCATTTATATAAAGCTAAATTAGTAACAAATGATTCGTTTCTGTATAATTGTTTCCGGTAATGAAATCAATATAATTATTTGTACATATTAAAATAAATTTTGTGTGACATTTGATTTTGTAAGCATAAAAAAATTTTTGGTATATATAGCGTGGAGATGAAACGGTAAAATATTCCCATCGACACGCTACACCATGAAACTCCTTTTGGTTTGTCTGTTCCTCATTGCCGCTACACGTCCTGCCTCCAGCGAGTCGCGCCGCGGTCTCGACATTTTTGAATTCGGTAAGAATCAGCAAATTTCCACTCTTTTCAAGTAATATACAAAATCTTCTTAAATTAATAGACAAAATGAATAAAATTTGTAACTCATTTTTTTGGCTTCAACCTATTAGTAGCCCACTGTTGAGCACATGTCTCACCTCATACCGAGGTGGCCTAGAGCATACTCCACCTCTGCTCCAATGTGGATTTTTGGAGGGGTTCATCACTGGAACCTATTACTGGGCTCAAGTTTCCCAATGTAAGGAGTGCCATAGTCCACCATGCTGGTCAAGTACTGATTGGTGGACCGGCGACTGCGACCGACGGCTATCGTACCCTTCAAAGCATGGAAATCACGAAATATCTTTTTTTGACACTAATAGTCACTTTTTCTCTAACTGACCGCTGGCAACTGGTAAAATCCGATAACTTACAATCGAAACAAGCCGCCAGGCTATGAATGAATTCCTTTACTATCCTCAATCCAACAACTATGGGTGCGGGCGTTTAGGGATGGGTGACATAGGCAATCATTTCTTGTGCAAAGCCGTCAGTCATGTTTATTATCATTAGATGATAATTGGTAGTAGGCAAGTTTTAAATTTTCACCTAGTAAAAAGTTTCCATAATTTGGTTGGGTTTTAATCTAATCTGTTTTAGGTTTCTTCAGTAGTATTATATATATTATAAAATATAGTAGTAAATATGTTAAAAAAGAAGTCACCTAGTTTTTGAGATATTGTCGTTAGTAAGTTATTAGCAGCGAAATATTTATAATTAAGTAATTAGCAGCGAAACATTTATAGCTCTGCGAGACAGCGTTCTTTCCTTGAGATGCGTATGGCGCGGTGCGGTGCGGCGAGTCTGTCACCTCTGCTCCGCCTCGCTCAGTCGCCTGCTCACTCGACGAATTGAGAACCTCTTCTTTTTTTGAAATCCGAAATCGACGCGGGTGAAGCTGCGTGCAGCATATTGCAGAACGACATCTGCCGGTTCAGCTAGTCTATAATAAAATTCCTCAATAAACCCTCATTTCTGATGATTGGCTAGAAATTCATTTTTATGGCCATGTGAAAAATCTCTTACTTACTTATACTTTTACGTGGGCTGCTAAAAATGTATGTAAACCACTAACTGTAAGTAACACCTTAAAAAAAACTAATAAACATTTTAATTTTTCTTTCAGGAGAAAATGTAGGACATGTCTCTTTCAGCGCGTCCGGATCTATAACTACAAACGAAAAATTAAAGAATGTGCATGTGGTAGTAAGTATCTATACAAATATTATAAAGGTGAAGAGTTTACTTGTTTTTTTTAAAGCGTTAATCTCAGAAACTACCGGTCCGAATTAAAAAAAATGTGTTAGATAGTCCATTTACCAAGAAAGGTTATACGACACATTTTATGCCTGAAAAGGGTTTTATTTCTACAGGATAAGGACAAGTAAAAGGTATTTATTTGTATCGTATAACAACGTTGAAAGAGTCAGCGATTAGCTTACTAGTTAAGCGACGCTATGAGACAAAAAAATATTTTAGTCTTTCTCATATTTTTCAATTCTGTCCATTATACCCATTGATTTCATAATTTTTGTACTCAGATTCCTTAATAGTTTCATAAATTGCGCTTTAGAATAAAATCTCCGTGCAAAATCTGTACTAAGGAGTGATTTAAGTAAGCATTGCCGGCAAAAAGAGTTTCACTAAGTTCAAATAATACACGATAGCTACCTACTTCATTAAGAAAAAAAATACGGTCCTTGATCAATAGATCGATCAATATCTTATCTGAAGACAATAATCTGAGCTTGTAGTAATAGTAGGTTCAATGTACTAATAAAAACAATCAAAAGATTCCAGAATGTGAGGATCTGGAATATATACGCGTGGACATCAACGACCAACACGATCCGCCTGAAGTGACTTTCGACTGGGATTCCTTTCTCGTATCCATAAAATATGAAGCATGGCAATACAGCAAATCACAGTACAAGATCATCGCCAAATCGTCTCCCAGCGTGAAATGTAACCTCCTCAAACCACGATCCAGCAAGATCCATTAATGTAAATGGCATAGCAAACGTCATGAAGACTTGTTTATATCATCAAGTTTCCTCACTGGTTTACGTTGTCATGACTTAAACCGATTTAAATAAATACAC
Organism: Asbolis capucinus; assembly: GCA_018249125.1. NCBI lineage: Eukaryota > Metazoa > Arthropoda > Insecta > Lepidoptera > Hesperiidae > Asbolis > Asbolis capucinus. The sequence continues at coordinate 22,301 of DWJZ01000181.1, forward strand.
TAGCAAAAAAATGGATGGTTTCGATTTTTCTACATTATCCTTACTTAACATTATAAATACGATAGTAACGCTGTTACCTTTCCATGCCTAAAGTACTGCACTAATATTGATGAAAATTGGTATAGAGTTAGAATAAAACTTGGGAAAAAAGGGTACTTTTTATTAAAAAAAGACTTGAAATGATAGAAATAGAAGATGAAAGTTTCTACGAAATCGTCAGTATCAAAGACATTACATTAAAGAATTAATTTTTGCACTTGATAAATAAACATTTATTCTAGAGTGTTCGAAATTTCTATATATATAAGAATTAAACAGGGGATGAAAAATGTTAAACATGGACGTAGTGGCAAGAAAAAGCTATGTAGTTACTAATATTGGCATTTTATTGATTACTCTCGACTGTTTTCGCTGTAGTATGAAAAAAAGTTAATACCAAAGTCAAAACGTTTGTTTTTGAAAAAAAATGCAATTTTTTTTTTAATCATGAGTGAGCCATTTATTCCAATAAGGTGACCCTTTACCCTCTCACCCGGGTTCTGGTGTCTTTCAAGGTTCCATTTTTGGCCCAATATTATATCCAAATCTAGATAAGGACTTTCCAGATTTACTACATTTACCTAAGTAAACAAAAACAGATTTACTATATTTACCTTAGTAAACTAACAACAACTTTGTAATAAAAGCGCTTATGCTAGGTTTACAAATTAAACGTAATTCCATCCTGAACCTCAAGTGTCAAAGTCTGTGTGCAATCAAATCCCCGAAAATATGTGTAACACAAATCTTTAAATGAATTATAGGATTACTGTAAGGATAATTATTGATATGTGTAACTATGTGTCCTACTTACAAACAGGACTTACAGACATTAATAAGAATTTCACTTTTTATTGTACACAGTTTACTTTTATCGTAGGTTAGTGACTAGTCACTCAAATTTAATCTCCACGGGATATAAGGTTTGGTTTTTATACCAAATATTTTTAATATAACTAGCTATACCCTGTACCTTATACTAGTATGGTGAGTGTAAAATAATAATTTAATTAAGTAAATTTTTGCGTCATCGTGAGTTTGTTACTATAGTGAATAAATTAATAGTAAATATGTATTGTAACGAGTTTCTTAATATTGATTGATTTTATATTGCGTAACTAAAAACTAATTTCATGCACTACGAGTAAATAAAAAACCTAGTTTCGGACTTGTAAGGTCTTTAGTACCAAGTAATCCTCCATTAAATTAATTAGTCCTCCCTGTCATAAAGTAGTTAAGTATCCTTCAGGCCTCCTCAGTTATGAGGAAATATCCGTGATGAGTAGGCTTATAATGGATTGAAACCAAGGGCTCCTTTTAGCTAAGGCCAACAATTGGATTACCGAATAGATTATCATGATCTTTCCAATGGGCAATCAGAATTGAATGCGTGTATATAATTTTAAATCTTTAATGTTTACCATTGAGGAATTCACTTACCTAAAGCCAACCCCTTAAATATCATCCAGGTCTTTGTAAACATTAAGCTTTATAAACTCGATATATTACACCGCTGGCGTTTAACACTCTTCTTAGAGAGTAATTCCTCCTCAATTTTCTTACGAAATATCTTACGAAGTCTTACAAAATATTTCGTATTTATCGTCACTACAATTTTGTTTTGACATGTTTTTAACACTATTTTTTACAATTGAGCAAAGTGACTGAGCTCTAAAACGCGAATGAAGGGGAGCAGCGTGCTACAAAACAGGTAAAAGAGATCTACCCACACTGGAGACATTAAAATATCTACCATCAATATAGTGCGAAAAAAGGTGAACACAAGGGAAATTACAAGTTGTTTGTGCTAATCTTGAGGACGAAGTAGTATATTTTATATTAAACATTATGTGTGGGCAAAATGGAAGATACTGTGGTAGATATTGTAGTATATCCTTCACTTGTTTATCGGCTCTTAGCCACACGCGCCCCCTCACTTCTATCGCCTACGGCTGACTGAGCCATATTCGACCGCACGTACGCTAGAGACGAGAGATAAATCTTCCTTCTCTTTCACTCGCGTACACTACAGATATCCAATTACATATTAAGGTTAAAGTGCTTTCATTGTTAACAATTAATCATGAACTGAAATAAATCACTGAAAATAAAAGTTACTTTCCGGCAAGACAACGCATGTGCTGCGCAATGACTGTAAATCAAATTGGTATATAATATTAGTTGAGCTATTTAGCTCTAATGTCCAACCGCGACTTTGCTCGCGTGGAATGTTAATAAAAGGTAGCCTATTTGTTATTCCAGACTACTGTGCTAAATTTCATACAGTTCAGTACAGTGTAGTTTCTGCGTGCTGGAGTTACAAATATCCATCCATTCACCCTCACAGTTTCCCATTTTTAATATTAGTAGGATCTAAACAGCTTACGCTGTCGTACATTTAAGCGACTCCTGTGTTGATTAACGGACAATTTTTAGCCCATCAGTATCTACCTACGAGTAAGTAAAGCAATTTTTAAGCTTCCTTCGGTCTTTCAGAACTTTAAATCTAAACGTCATCTTGGGTCACCCCTTGCCCACTTATAGTTAAAGAATATTTTACCTACCAGACTAGCCTAGGTGGCGCCCTCTTTCTAAAATCAATATCACAATTAAACAAATGTAGAAAATTGTTTCAATTAGTAACATATAAATCGCTAATTAAACAAATTTGTATAAATGATTAAAAAAAACATTAAAGGGTGACATTGATTTTCTCTGCAAATACAAGTGTAGCATTAAAACTATATAAAAACGGCATTACAGGTCACTAAATATTCGTATTTACGAATACATACTACTCTTTAAACTACAGTATTATCAGCTGTGGGCCTTAATCATGAAGCTGTTACTGGTCTCCCTGTTCCTAATAGGTTCTATGTGCCCCAGTTCAATAGCTAGTAATGTCGAAATCTTTGAATTCGGTAAGTTATATGCAATGGAAATAGTATTGTTTTAGATTTAAGGAATTGGTTTGGACAAACACAACGCCTACCTTGCTCCTTTGTTCAGCCCCCTGGACAAATATTTTTCTGTTAGGGTTCACGAAAAACGATATTTTCAAATGGGAAAGATTTTTGGTGCAGAAAAATATGGCGTTTGTTTTTCCATATTAACCGTCACTCCTATACATTTAGACCTAGTTTTTGAACTTTGAACTGATTTTTGTTGAACGGTTACCGAAAACAGATTTGTCTCCAGGGCTCTGTACTTTGGGGACTTGGTTTTGGGGCTCGTGAGCACTATTTACAATTATTATATATTATTTTACGTTTTACGTGCAAGCGCAGCGAAGCTATACTTTTGGAAAGTGACTAAAAGTGGAAAGAAAAAATGCGTGATAGGGCTGCCCATACAAGTTAAAACTACATTCAATCCATCCATTCCATTTCACGTTATATTCTTTTAAATATGCATGCAAAAATGACTTAAAAATACGCACAAAAAATAAATGATTTATTAAATTCCCTTTTTAGGTGTAAACGTAGGATACCTGGCTTTCACCAAGTCGGGATCTATTGGGTTGTTGGAAAAAATTAAGAGAGTGTCCGTTGAAGTAAGTATTATCACTTTAATTAAACTTTTTTGTGTTTTTTATTCTTTACAGTGCACTCTTAGTCCGAATGTTATAGTACAGTTCAGCCAGCGATATTCTCCTGTTGGAGATCTGTAATATGACTGTGACTAAACTGAAGGCTTCATTTACAATCTATTTATTTATTACTGAGAAATTAAACTAATAATATTATACCCATTTAACATTAATAATTCTGAAAGCCATCTAAAAGTCTTCATTCTTAAATAGAAGCAATTCAAATGAAACATCCTCTCTCATGGATTGACGCACCATAGCTGATAATGCATGTTATAAACAAGGGAAAGTAAACTTTAAAATGATGCTATTAATAGTTTTTGGTTTTATCAATCACGCTCTGCTACCATACTGAAAAAACAATTAAATTTCTATTGAAACAGACTTAAAGTTCTATTGAAGCATAATATAATCCCGAAAATTTATACATACAAATGACATCAATCCGAAAGTCGTTCGTGAATGAAATGTCAGCTGTATTCCGACAGTATAGAATTGAAGTTCTATTGAAGCATATAGCTAATATAATTGAAACAACTAAATTCCAGCTGGATTGCAATGTAACGACGTTTGAACTTGAACGACTGTGAAATTAATAAAAGGAGAATCGGCCGACTGGTAGAAATTGGCTGTGAATACGAAAAAACCATTAACAAAACAAACTAGTTAGAATAGAATTAAGAAAACAACCCTTGATTTAATAATGATTTTACCACAGATTCCAGAATGCACAGAACTGAAATATGTTCGTGTGGAAATCAACAACATATTTGGACCACCGTCAGTGAAGTTTGACTGGGAAAGCCATTCGGTCATCATCGAGTACTCCGCGTTACAAATCAGCATTTCCCAGTACACTATTTCTGCCAAAGTATTGAGAGTGTGTGATAGTAATCCGATCGTCGTTCCTCAACAATACGAGGTCATAGGAGTAGTGTCCTAACTACTAAAAATGCTGTCGATTAAAAATTTTATAAAATTGAGATTTATGTTTACGAATTCCAAAAAGGTTTAATATATTTTCTATTTCGGGCATATGTAGTTTCTATTAAAATCTCCACATCTATTGTGATCATATCATTCACGTTACTACCCTATGAAGGTATAAAAATATCGAAGAGAATCTTTTTTATACATAACCTTGACTAATAGCTTATTTTATTTCATAAACCTTGTCTAATTTTTACACGAAACGACCTCTACGTCGTTTTTTATACTAATGTTATAAAGAGGGATTATATTTCATTGTTTGAAATGAATGGGCTCCAGATATATTCCGAGACGTTAGAAGTCCACATGAAAATTTAACGAGACCCTATCAAGATACAGAACAAACATTCCCGCTCATCACAGAAGTTTATTCCACGAACTTAGTGCCAGGAGTCGGCTTAGTCGGCTAACTACTAGGCAAAGAGCAAAATCCAGACGTCATTCCAATCACACTGAGATCCATAATTAAAATTGTCGATGTGTTATTGATCGTTCCACAGATATACATGTATAGACTAACGTCAGGCCTGCTGTCTTCTGCATGTAATTCTAACTTGACGGATTTATCAATGCCAAATTTTATATTCAACTTTTTATATTTTGGTTTATATTTATATAAATTTACAAATTTTAGAAACATATTCTAATTTTAGTATTATACTCCGTTTAGTATGATACTCCTGAGAAGCCCTAGTCATACTTAATATCCATAGTATTCTGAGTAAGTAACCCTGTCATCTAGTATGTCTATATTAATAATAAAATTGTAACAGGGTCAATTCTGTACATTAAACTTTTTTGGAAATTTGGATGCAAGGAGCTTTTGTTGTCGATAAAAGACCAGAACGTTTATTTTTTAAATTGTTTGTGTGTCTTTCTGTCTGTCTGTCTGTTCAAGCTTCACGCATAAACCACTGGACAGATTTAGATGAAAGTTGACATAATCGAAGTTTACAACCCGAGAATGTTATAGAATAGATTTTATTCCAGGAAATGTCTTTGTTTCCGCAGGATAACAGGTTACAATTAGTATGGCAACATCATCTAAATTGGTGCATTGGTTTCGAACTAATTTAATCTAAATTGGTGCATTGGTTTCGAACCAATTTATTCTAAATTGGTGCATTGGTTTCGAAACAATTTAATCTTAATTGGTGCATTAGTTTCGAACCAATGCACCAATTTAGATTAAATTTAGCATAGTTATAGCTTAAGTAAGGACAATGGTATAACAGAAAACTGCTTTGTTCCCGTGGCCAATACGTAAATATAAGCTATAGGTACACAAAATCATTATACATACATATATATATGGGATCATGATTGCAACCTATTGCCCGCTAGCCCATTACTAGACACGGATTTCCTTTCTCAATATGAGGGGTACCACACTGGCCAAGCCTAGATTGGTGGACTAATATATATATTATTTAAGTCAACATGCATAACATTGATTCGTCAATTTTATTCACTAGTTACCAGGCTCTAGAGCTCTGATACCCAAGGTCAAAGTCTCCAAACGGGCTATGGAAAGAGCGAGCCGATATTTTTCTATGAGATCGAGTCAGGAATGATAAGATGGCGAAAATTATTACTTACTAAATTATTATCACAGAAACAGCTGATACAATATTAATGTAATTTTTACTAATATACCTTGATATTTGGGGATTACAAATAAAAAAGATCTGTAAGTCTAAATAACTATTTAGAGGATTCCTTCAAAGGCCAGGTTGCAATAACATTTTCTGTGAAAAAGACAAAACATTCGCGTGTATTAAATAGTTACAGTTGTAAAGGATGCACCCCTTACGAGAGCGCGCCTGCGACGAGTTGCTGGAGAATCCTCTTCTTCGCACGCCGCCGCCTGAACCTGAGAGACCTCGTCCACCGCGTGTACGCAGACCCAGGGAGTTCAAACTTGTTAGTTCTTCTTTTAATTGTTGAAGAACCTTAACTTACTCATTGACGAATGAGCAATGATGAAGCATGAGCCGTGGTAACTAATTATCTTATTTTCAAAGTTACGTGCGAATGAGAAGTTGATTATCACTTGCTACGGTAACCAAAACTCTTTACTCCCGAGAGTAAGAGTTCTCAAGGATTTATAAAATTCACACTAAAAAGTTTTAATTTGGCAAGAGTATTCTTATTGCGTCAACGAAGTGGTAGAATAAAATCTTAGAAAATATATTATTTAAACTCGTAAAGTGGGGTGGATTCATCTCGTCCAACCCAAATTGATATAGTTCGTGTGACAATATGACTAATCAATCACGGCATATCCAAACACGGTGCTTTATTTTGACGCTCCCTGTCTCTTTCCTAATGCCTCTTTCACTAAATTATTTGGTATTAGGTAAGAAATATAGGTAGTAGTCATAGTGTACACATAAGTATAACTTTGCTTGAAAAAATCTTTGCTTAATATTTCACATTTTGTATTCGTTTTCGATTTTACGCTACATATAGATTTTTTTCTAATTGTTCCAGCCGCCCCGATTTCCTTTGCTTTCAAAAGATTTTTATGCGTCATGGTGCAACCATCAAAAGGAGGTGACTATAATAAAATTTTATATTAAGTATTATAGAGCAGGCAAGGCACATGATGGTAAATTCCGTACAGATCAAAACCACCATAGACATAACCAATATTGTCGACCCAAAAACAGAAACTGTCCCGCAAGACCCCAGAGAGGACACGACTTCGTGGTATTAAAATTCTTATGTGCGCGGTCACCACCAAGTAGCCAACTTCTTTCGTCGCTAGCTACACCCTACTAGAACGGGATTAAGTACAAGGAATAAGTATATGGGGATCATGAGCCCCCTCTCAGCAGACGAATCTGCACCAATACGACTCGTCCCACAACTTATTCTAGTTGCCCTAAACAAAGATTTTTTATATTGTTACTTGTAATAAAACCCAAAAATATCTTTAATTTTAAATGTGTTCTGTAGCTTCAAATGGCGACACACAGGGTGGACGACAGTCCCCCAGAACTGTTTCCGGAGTTGTATCTTAAGCCCAGAAGACTCAACTATTACGCTCGACAGCTAGAAGAAAACATGAACGTTAATAAGGAGTTGTTAAAGAGGATTAATTTTATACAAAGAACTGGGGTAACTCTTTCATAATTATATGTATTTAGGTGACCGAACCGTCTCCTGCTTAAGTTTATATCTGTTAAATAAATAGTTTTTCAGTTGTCAGACCACCTTAGTACAAGCTAACGGTTAGTTTAGAGCCAGGTGATAGTGTGTGAGTCGAAAGACACACATATTTAAAGATAAATAAATTTAACAAAATAGGGGCCTCTATTTATTTTTAGTTTTTTGCGTTAATTTACTAACTTGAATGCACACATGAAATTTGATTTGTTTTTTATTACACATGTCATGTGTAACCTCACAACTGTTATAGTTTTCAAGGTGTTTTTTATTTTTTATTTTAATTTTTTTTTTTATTGAAACTTTATTTTAGTTACAGCATTGACGTTTTCTGCCATTGAATTATTTTTATTAATACAGGGCTACGTGGACTGCTGGATGCGTCCAGAACCAACGGACACGTACAACCAGCTGCTGTGCAAGCAGCGGCAGCGCACCCTCAACACCATGAGGAAGCAGAACCTCTACTTCTACTCGCGGCTTCTCATCGCTGTTAGTTACAATATATCCTTTGTAATATCTATCATATCATTTATTTTGATGAAAATTACAACAGAGGTAAATTGAATTTGAGGAAAAACGGCTACTTTTTTCGCGAAAAGACTTGAAGCGGTTGAAATAGGAGATGTTAATTTCTACCGCATTTAATTGTTGAAGATATAATTATGAAGATTGAAGATATAACAGTAAAATTTCCTAATTCATGTAATACATATGATATTGACTATGGAGGGGGAAGGCAGAAGGGAGAGGGAAGGGGGGTGGCTATACTACGCGGACGTAATCTTGGGGAAACGCTAGTCTATTATATGCCGTAGAATAACTACTATATAATATATATTTCAGAGATCGGAACAATTACTTACAAAAGAATTGGATGTACTGTGGCAAGATACAAAACATAAGCTAATATTAGGAGCTTCGTAAGTATTCATAATTGTTAACCTTAATGTTAACGCTTGTGTTGAAATACATACGCTATATTAACGCACTAATCATTTAGTGCAGATTTTTGCAATGCTTGATTTCTATGTATAATAATAATAATGTAAGGTACGATACTAATGACATAGTTAGCCCCTTAATTAACACATTAAGACGTAAATGTATGAATTACGTTTACAATATTTTGAGGTAGTTAAGCGAAATGGATCTAATCGTTATTATGGTCAAAAATAATTTCATTGCGCCAATATTATAAAGACCAATATATCAATCAATTTAAAATATTCAATTAAATAACGATGCAATGAAATGAAGTGTAATGAAATTATTTTTGACCATTATGTGTAATAAATTATATCCTTTCCGCTTAACTCGTCGATTTTATGATTTCAGTTTACCGTTTATTTTATTCAAGACAGAGAAGATTGATCGTGATATCAGAGATCCTGCTTTTGATAAACCGCCAAATGTCCACAGAACAAAGTAAGTTTTTGTGAAATTAAACTGAAACAAAATTATCATTAGTATAGTCAGGGCGAACATGATATTCACTATATGATCCTCGTAGTATATTATCTATTTGTAAATGTAATTAATCTATTGATTTTCACCTACTCTGTACGTTCTTAACCTCATCCTCAAGTTCCCACTTATCATATATTTCCTCCACCTTAATACCGTTCCTCCACCTAAATATCAGTCGTTGGAATGCCCTGAACTTGATGCGTTGCTAGGAAAGAATTTCATCGATTTGGCATATCTGTTGAGTAGAAGGTTCTGATATTGTACGAGGAGGCTTTAAGGTTTGAGTCATCGTAGGCGGGCCCGGGGTTCGTTTCGTCTAGGGTGTTTATACTCTCCCCTGTTCTTTCTGATAGAATAGATAATGAAAAAGATGTTATTTTCTTACATACAGATTCAAAATATTTTTGTGCCTTTTCAAACTGATTCCCAGCAAAGTGCGGATGATCAGCGTCATGGTATATTAATAATTTGTCGTGCGTCGTTTTAAATTGTGTCGAAATCTCATGCGTTTTACGACTATCAGAGACCTTAGTAAAATTGCGCTCCATCTGTTTGATCGACTCTATGAGATCCGACTGTGATTGCATAAGATCCAACATCATGCTCAGTATTATGAAAAATGAAGGCCTGACTTGATTGCGGATACTCAGTTATTAGCTGCCGGGTCGATCGCCGACACGTTGCCGTTGCTCGCCGATACACGCCTTGCCACCCAAAAGCAGACAACACCGGAGCTAAGGAATAGCTCACAGTGCCGAAAATGTCCAGTTAAATCACCACAGGCGCACTATGTTCATTTCGACCCTACGTTGATATATTGTTCGCAACCGTAATAAGCATAGCCGTTGAGCCAAAAACTGTATCTCGAAGGACCAAAAAACTGTAATGTGTACTACAGTTTTTAGAGATGGATAAAAGACGTAATGTAGAGAACCAAACTCAACGAGTGCAGTTTGCACACTAAGTTAATGAAATATATAAGTAAAGCGTGAATGTGCAAGTTTCGTACATACTGCTAATTTATAATGCGTAGTCGACACATTTTCCATGTATAACTCGTGTACGAGGTTAATGCTCGTACAGGAACCCATAACTATCCCACTACAGTAGTAGCACTACCGCGCTAGGATTTCTTCTCACATTGTGTAGTTCATCACGCTCGCGAAGTGCGAAATGTAGATTTCACAGAAAGTGGCAATGATGTCTAAGGTGTTGGGCGCACTAACTTAGTAAATACCTATTCAATCTTTTCCTGAAGACTCCTATATACGTGGGCCGGAACACCGACGCAGGCAAGTAATTCCAATCCTTCACAGTACGTATAATAGACGACGAGGTACATAACTTTTGAAAATTAGACGGGCGCGTAGGGAATAATGCGCACGGTGGTGGTGCTACGTGTAAATCACAGACCACTCTGTACTCGCGTACTAAATATTATGTCTGTATAAACTTAAAATGGACAATACCCTGTATGTATGTTCTTGAAGCAGAATACTTCGTAAAGACAAATCCGAATTTATTTGTAAAAGCCTCCGAAATCTTTCATAGGGGAACGAGAAATAAAAATAGTGTTGCCATATATTCCCAAAGCAACGTTATATTGTAATAATAGCTAAGAAATTTGTCGCAAAATATATAATAAGGTACCTTTGGAATTATAAAGGTAATTATAAAAAATCACTGCATTCTTACAATAAAATTTCTCGCACCATAAAATGGCCTACCCTTATTACAAGAACAAAATTTGCTCAAAAAACTTATTCTTTTCTTGGACCATATTTTTATACGAAAATAAATAAAAACCTAAATCTATTAAAATTAACAAAAGCAAAACGTAAAATGGTTATAAAAAAATGGCTAATTAGCTTGAATTACCTGACGACAGAAGAGTTACTTTCTAGCTTTTTCTAAAACACAGACACACAGAGAGACAGACATACTGACATGTATACTCAAACATTTTATAAATACACACAAACATACAACACATACACACACAGACATACAACACATACACTCCGTATAACGTTAACTGTAGTAAGTGATTTTTATTGTACTTGTATATACACAGGGAATCCTAGTGTGGGACCAACGATCTGTAATGTATACAATGTAAAACCTATGTATGTACAATAAATAAATAAATTAATTAATTTACCTAACAAATTATTTAAGGAAAAATTTAAAATGTGGCTAATACATAAGTGCTTCTACAGTGTTAAGTAATTCCTGGAGGTATAGAATTTGTGTGTCTAATTCTAACATTGTAATTAATGTAATTATTATGTAATACATAATATATTTTTTGAATACTTGACATACTTAATCATTTTTATTACATAATAATATCTGATAATTTTAATAATAATGTAATACATGTTAGAATGATATTGTGACATAATTTAATGAAATAGGTTGATTTAATTTTTGACCTTGGAACCATTGTTTTAATGAATAGGCATTTGTTCACTAATACTAGCAAAACATTTTGTAATATAACTAAAATAGTATTGTTTCAACTTAATATTTTCATATTACACAACACATAAATTGAATTGAAAAGAAGAAAACTTCTAACACCGTACAGTTACCTGTACGCCCACTCACTTTGCCAATGGACTCCGTCCACTGTCCAGGGTATGATGACGACGATAAGTTATCGTGAACAGGCCGACCGGTAGTATAAATCGGTGCTTATACGAATCACTTCACCACATTTCAAGATTATTCTATATGTAATTAGTTGCACCCTACCACTGTGAGATATTATATTATTTTTGTACAGACACGACAAAATTCCAAAAAAGATGATTTTTTTACGTAAACATGCAGCTAGTTGTACACGACACAGCAGAAATCATTAGAAGATTTGTTAGCCAATGGAAGTTACTAATCAGATGCCAGTAAGTTACAACTCAAGTTCAAGGCGTTTAACGCCATCTATTGGAGATGCCTGTCAACTCTGTGAGCGGGCTGATCTGCACAAGAATATTTAGAAGCCACATTGTTTTAAAAATCTAATTTAGAAGCAGCAGTGCGTCACCACACGGTATCTTTGTAAAAACTCTTTAGTTTCTTCATAATAACCTAGTTCGCAGACCAATAAAAAATGTTCACTGCAATTTTTGTTCTGTAGAATTTCAATGGACATCTGGGTGCTTGGCGGCTCAAAGATCGGTAAGGTGACAGCCGAACTGTTTACCGACATCGCGCCTAAAACATGCCAGCTGTTCCTGACTTTGCTCAAAGGTGATGAGCGAGGCTATGCGTACATGGGCACTAGGTTTTTTAGGTATCTCCAACACTTATTTACTTTTTAATAATCATTCTCCATTTTTTTTGCTCTTTTCTTATAGCATGAGTGCCCCTAATATCAGCCTTTTCGGCTTCTTTTCTTGTTATTAAGGTTTCTACAAAATAATACAGACTTTAAAAAAATATTTAAAAATATCTATCATTTCAAAGATTTTTCTTATTAGTATGGTACGCTGGAAATAAGACGTCGGCGTCAGTTTTCCATTGAAGTATGGGGCAGTTGTAAGACCGCTATTTTGAAAAAAATCGAAAATTATGTTATTTTACTATTACTATCTGCTAAACCTACTTTCATTGATAGCTTTATTAACACCGCCACCTAGAGAAAAATATTATAACTAAATCCGATAGCTCCAGTGAACCAAAATGAAGAGGGCCTTAAATTTTTGTTTTTAGTTTGTCACTTGCTCCGAAAAGAAAAAAGTCGTCAGGGAACCTGCTCTCCATAAAGTTCTGGAAGGTGTGTTAAGTCTACCAATCGCACTTGACCCGTGGACTTTGGCTTAGATCACTAATATTGTAAGAGGAGACCCGAACCCAGCAGTGGACAGTTACAGGTTACAATAAGCGAAAAGGTGACCTTTGCTCGTTTGCTTGCTTATCCCATAATAAAAAGAAACCTGTCCACTAGGGTTGTCCCTGACCTGTTCTGTCGAGGCGGGGACGTGTCGAAAGATAACGGCTTCGGTATGTATTTGCCTGAGGGGGTTGAAGATCCTATGACTCCAGAAAACTTCAAGCTCAAACATACCGTTCCAGGTTTGCTTCAACTCAATAATATAATAGTGCATACGGGTATGACTGTAGGCCTAGGGCATAAAGGGCATACTAATATGTCTGTATTTGTATTTATTCTTATGTTTAACATATGATTATGTCTTTCAAACCTGCTTTTGATTAAATGCATATGCCTACACGATACATACAAAAAAACATTTTCACAATTTTTGTCTGTTAGTCTGTTGCGGCTGATGTCGGGAACGACTGGACCAATATTTAAGAGACTCTACTTATTAGTATGTTTATTTATTATTATAAGAGTGTAACGGGTAAATGCTGCACATTATTTTTTTTTGGAAATTTTAATGCAGAGAGGCTGTGTTGTCGATATAGAAACGAAGCGAGTCGAGGGCAGTATCTATGTAGTTTTAAATATAAGTTATCGTAAAATCTTTGAACTGAACAAAAACTTTCTTGTCAAATTCCACGCGCAAGAAGTCGTGGGCACAGCTAGTACAAAATAACAATTGAGATAGCACGTGTATGCTTGATGTTTGCAGGTGTAATGTCAATGGCAGTGACTAGCGACAACGAAGTACCTGGCCATTTCAACATTATTTTTAAGCCACTTCCGCAATTAGATGGTAAAAACGTTGTTTTTGGACGGGTAAGTTTTCTTGTATCCAAAATTTGTGTTTCAAAGTCTAGGTCATCCTAGAGTGGACTTTAAAATTACAATGGGAAGAATTTTAATGTTTATTTGTGGTTACTAGGTAATAAACAAACACATGAACAACTTTGACTGTTTAAGCGGAGATTCTGTGCCTGTGTGTAATAAAGATATCTACATATATAAGAATGTTTTAAATATATATATGAGAATGTTTATCAGTTGTCTGATCACCATAATTCCTACAAGCTATGCTACGCTTAGTTTGGGAGGGTGTATGAATTGTCCTGAGATATTTATTTATTTTAAAAGAAGAGTATAACCTGTTTTTGTAATTCGTACAAGTCTTATAAACAATATATGATTCAAAGCAATGCCTAATAGTTAGTTTTTACTTAACTTTTACAAAACTCGCGTATAGTGACATAGTAATAGCCCATGATATAAGTATGTTCAATATGTAAAACATTTCTAAAAAAGATATACTTTTTAGGTTACAAATTTTGTGCGGATGAGAAAAACTATTTATTTGATTGGACTAACTAAATTATTTGATTGGATACAGATCGTAGGTGGACCCAGCCAGGCCCTAGAGCGTATCAGTGCCCTAGGCCTACCACTCGGGACCACCACATCCGATTGCGTAATACGTCACTGCGGTTGGTTCACGAAATCCGGACAGTACCGTGATGGCAACCCTAATAGCGTCAAGTTCCCTCCTCGAAGGAAGCCCAAGAAATAAGTTACGCTACAAACCTTTACCGGTTATTAAAGATTCTTTTTAGATTTCTTGACTTTGAATCTGCAACCCTCAATGTGTATTTAGTTTGAATAATAGATTAAATAATGTCCACACGCGCGGCTTCGCCCGTGATTAGTTGATAAAAAATAGCCAACGTGTTATTCCAGATCATAATCTATCTCAAAATTATATTCGAATCCATTTAGTAGTTTTTGCGGAAAGGCGTAACAAACATCCAGGTATATTTATAATATTAGATTAATATAACAAAAAATATCAATAAATAATAATCCTATTTTCAAATTAATCTACTAATTTGTGATTTGATTTTTCATTCAATCTCTACATTTACGTCATTACAATACATTTAATAAAACTGTCATCTTCTATGTACGCTAGTGTACACCGGAAAAAAACCGGTGGAAAAATCTTCGCGTTATTCTTTTGGTAAATCGACGAATCCACCTCTGAATGGTCGTAGTAGGTCTGCCTGGTCTATTTTATTGTATTCCCTTAAAAAAACTCAATAAAATACAAATCAATATACAAATTTTATTCAAACATATACTTACACATAGCAAATAAATTAACAAATATTAAATCATATTCAAGATTCGATCGTCGTTGTGAATGCGTTCAGCCACATTGTGAACGAGCCTGACAGCCATTCAGTGATGTCCAGTTCAGTGATGGCTGAATATAATCACAACAGTCAATCAAAAAACAATTTTGAGTCACTTAAGTTATCGTGCAATGTTGTTTCTTTAACTTTGTCATTGTATTTTGGTGAACAATGCACACGAGAAGATCAAGGCCAGTAACTGCAACAAAAACGATTTTTATTACGTTATCATATCAAACTATTTAGGATGACAGAAGACGAATGGGAAGAATCATTACAAAGGTGCGAGAAGAACTAGGTCTCAAAACACCAGCTGGTCCAGTCGTTTGGCGGCTGATTTTTGTTTTGCTTGCAACAGGGTGGTAGGAAGCCTGACAGAAGATAGCGTAGCTACAACCTAATGATAACCCACAACTGAGCAAGGGTCTGACCTCATACTGAGAAGACTCCGAACATACTCCGCTACGCTGATCCAAAGTGGATTGGTGGAGAATATAATATTAATAACTTACCATGAGAATCGTTACAACGATAGCCACAACTCCAATGACGATAGCGTTCTGTCGCAGCAGGTCGGTCGTCTTGTGATGGCAGCCATCCATATACATCGTAGTCGTGTCTTGGTAGGACTTGCAATCCCGTCGCTGAAAAAATAAAATTGCATGTAGTACTCGCAGTAGTAGCAGTGTAAACTACACGTAATCTGGAAGCACGAAAACTCAATAATTATTTTCCACTATTGATCACAAATTTTTGCTACTAATTGTCACAAATTTTTGCTACTAATTGTCACAAATTTTTGCCACTAACGGTCACAAATGCACTTTCAAACCATGCCCACTTTTCCCAAAACAACCCCCTTCAAGCCTCCCCCTCCCTCTTCACCCTCACAGGCAACAGCAGCAGATCAATGTTTGGAATAGCATAAAGGAAACTTTTCATCAATCAATCACGCGGGCGAAGCCGGTCACTTTTTTCCATAAGTTTTATACTATCTCCCTTTCAAATTTCATCAAAATCAGTTCAGTAGTTAAGACTTGAAAATGTAACCAACAGACCGACAAACAGTGATGTTACAAATCAATACTAAGCTTTAGCTCGATCGATACGTAAATTAGTAACTCTTTGGGATTCGCTCACTTCCTACATAGCGTCAAAAAAGGTGTAAAAATAACGCTTTGCACTGTGTTACCCTGATGTTGCCCTTGTCTTTAGGTGACGATGACTTTACAATCAAGTGGGACAACTTCTAGCTATAAAGTTATCTAAGCAGGTATCTTACCTTTCCAGGATAAACTTCTCTACAGCAACTATTGGGTACATTATCGACCCAGTCTTTCCAGGACTTCACCCCACAACATTCCAGGTTACTCTGAGTGTCATCCCAAGCAGTTGTGTAGCTCGGAAGAACACTGTAGTAAGGAATAGAAGCATGCATCTCCCGATCCAGTGTTGTCATAACTTTCCATCTAAATACGAATTGTAGAATACCACCGACCAGCATCACCACGAATATTAAAAACACCAACGTGTAGTACTGCAAATAAATAAAATCTATATTAATATCAATACATATGGCATTGATACTGACCTGGCCCGCTACTGAGCACGAGTTTCTCCTCATGCCTTGAGCATATTCCTACGCTGCTCTAATGTGAATAGGTGAAGGGATTAGTGGCCAACGCTTATATCGAAAGCTAAGAAGTGGCTTAACGATTGCTATCTAACGATAACAACCGCGTCCTACGGCTTAACATGCCCTCCGAAGTACGGTAATGCTCACAAAGTTTTTAACACTAGCGGCCACCTATCGACTGTGCGCGCTGTTTGTAAACTTTTACGATTGCCTACGAATCATAATTTTTTTGCGGTTTATTTGTTTGTCTGTACTTTTTGCTCCAATCTCAGAGACGACTGAATGATTCGATTAAATTGATCATCACTTGCTACAGTAAACGAAAACATAGTTCACAATGACAGGCCGGTTGGTCTAGTGGTTAGTGAACCTGACTACTACACCGGAGGTCGTGGGTTCGATTCCCACCCAGGT